>CANXYC011033921.1:0-96840 GCA_948193065.1 Aleurites moluccanus | reverse complement strand
AAAGTAGAACTGGTAACACCAAAACTGGTCGAAGTTCCAAAGTTACCTGAAGATATATGTATGCATTTACAAAACAAACGTGCACGTGTCTCTGTATACAAAGAATAAAATGGTAAAACTACCATTTTAACTAATGAAACTATCATCCTAAAATTATGGAGGAGAAATGAGCAAAACACCAAGAAAAAAACTTAGAGCACTATTTACAACTACATAGGAAGACCATAGAGCTATAAAACTCCTAGTCTACTGACAACACAATGTTCTTAAGAGTTTATAAAATTAGCTTCCCATATAATTTCAGCTGAGCTTTTAGAAGCTTCAAATAAAAAGTTGGCAAAAAAAATGTGATTACGGTAACATTTAATATACTTGAAAAAGGCTATAAAAAACCATATTCCCTTGAGATCAAACCATGACAAGTAATATGCAAAGGGTAGAAAAGGAGCAACCTATTTGTGATATAAGATCAAGAGTTACAAGCACACTTACCACCACCAAATGAAGGTGATGAAGCACCAAAAGCAGATGTAGAAGAAGCTCCAACTGAGGGCATGGAAGTACCAAAAGCTGTTGAAGATGAAGCACCAAAAGCTGCGGAAGTAAAAGGTGAGGAAGTTTGTGAGGAAGTTCCAAAGGCAGGAGCAGTTGAAGTTCCAAATAGGGATGGAGTACTAGAAGTAGTAAATCCAGGAGTGCTTGAAGTATCAAAAGGAGAACTGGTAACACCAAAATTGGTCGAAGTTCCGAAGTTCCAAAGTTACCTAAAGACATATGTATGCATTTACAAAACAAACGTGCACGTGTCTCTATATACAAAGAATAAAATGGTAAAACTACCATTTTAACTAATGAAACTATCATCCTAAAATTATAGAGGAGAAATGAGCAAAACACCAAGAGAAAAACTGAGAGCGCTATTTACAACTACATAGGAAGACCATAGAGCTATAAAACTCCTAGTCTACTGACAACACAATGTTCTTAAAGAGTTTATAAAATTGGCTTCTTATATAATATCAACTGAGCTTTTAGAAGCTTCAAATAAAAAGTTAGCAAAAAAAATGTGATTACGGTAACATTTAATATAATTGAAAAAGGCTATAAAGAACCCATATTTCCTTGAGATCAAACCATGACAAGTAATATGCAAAGAGTAGAAAAGGAGTAACCTATTTGTAATATAAGATCAAGAGTTACAAGCACACTTACCACCACCAAATGAAGGTGATGAAGCACCAAAAGCAGATGTAGAAGAAGCTCCGAATGAGGGCATGGAAGTACCAAAAGCAGTTAAAGATGACGCACCAAAAGCTGCGTAAGTAAAAGGTGAAGAAGTTTGTGAGGAAGTACCAAGGGCAGGAGCAGTTGAAGTTCCAAATAGGGAAGGAGTACTAGAAGTCGTAAATCCAGGAGTGCTTGAAGTATCAAAAGTAGAACTTGTAACACCAAAACTGATCGATGTTCCAAAATTACCTGAAGATATATGTATGCATTTACAAAATAAACGTGCACGTGTCTCTGTATACAAAGAATAAAATGGTAAAACTACCATTTTAACTAATGAAACTATCATCCTAAAATTATGAAGGAGAAATGAGCAAAACACCAAGAGAAGAACTGAGAGCGCTATTTACAACTACATAGGAAGACCATAAAGCTATAAAACTCCTAGTCTACTGACAACACAATGTTCTTAAAAGTTTATAAAATTGGCTTCCCATATAATATCAACTGAGCTTTTAGAAGCTTCAAATAAAAAGTTAGCAAAAAAAATGTGATTACGGTAACATTTAATATACTTGAAAAAGGCTATAAAAAAAACCATATTTCTTTGAGATCAAACCATGACAAGTAATATGCAAAGGGTAGAAAAGGAGCAACCTATTTGTGATATAAGATCAAGAGTTACAAGCACACTTACCACCACCAAATGAAGGTGATGAAGCACCAAAAGCTGATGTAGAAGAAGCTCCAAATGAAGGCATAGAAGTACCAAAAGCTGTTGAAGATGAAGCACCAAAAGCTGGGGAAGTAAAAGGTGAGGAAGTTTGTGAGGAAGTTCCAAAGGCAGGAGCAGTTGAGGTTCCAAATAGGGAAGGAGTACTAGAAGTCGTAAATCCAGGAGTGCTTGAAGTACCAAAGGTAGAACTGATAACACCAAAACTGGTCGAGGTTCCAAAGCTACCTACAGATCCAAACACAGAGGTGCTAGATACACCAAATCCATATCCAGTATCGAACCCTGGACTTGGTGTTGAGACAAATGCTGGGCCACTTAGGGCAGTAAACGATGGAGTGCTTCCAGTACCAAAGCCAAGAGTACTGCTTGCACCAAAGGTAGGAGTGCTGCCAGAACTAAAGGCAGAGGTGGTTGATGAAGGGAAGGTACTACTAGCACTAAATGCAGACTGTGTTGACGCACCAAAAGGTGTGGTAGAACCAAATAAGTTACTTGAAAATGCAGGCTGTGACTGCTGAATTGTACTGCCAAGTGGATCTGTTTGAGTAGTGGCACCAAATACTCCAAATGCAGGTTTCAGGCCAAAAACAGAAGATCCTACAAAAAGAACAAATAAATAGAGTGATATAGAGACACTTTTCATTTTAAAATGAAAAAATCAAACTGAACAAAGTACACTTTAGACAATATACATAAAAATCCATAGCAGAAAGAAGGGGCATTGTAACCATAATAAGGATGCCTAAAGAGGCATAAAATACAACCTTCATACCGAGTTCATATATCTGTGCATTAATATGTGTGTGCACGATAGAGAGAGTTACAAGAGCAAAATGAATATATATGTATGCATTTACAAAATAAATGTGCACGTGTCTCTGTATACAAAGAATGAAATGGTAAAACTACCATTTTAACTAATGAAATTATCATCCAAAAATTATGGAGGAGAAATGAGCAAACACCAAGAGAAAAACTGAGGGCTATTTACAACTACATAGGAGGACCATAGAGCTATAAAACTCCTAGTCTCCCGATGACAAAATGTTCTCAGGAGTTTATAAAATTGGCTTCCCATAAAATATCAACTGAGCTTTTAGAAGTTTCAAATCAAAAGTTAGCCAAAAAATGTGATTATGGTAACATTTAAAACACATGAAACGGACTACAAGGAAACCATATTTTCTTGAGATCAAACCATAGCAAGTAATATGCAAAGGGTAGAAAAAGAGCAACCTATTTGTGATATAAGATCAAGAGTTACAAGTAGAGGTGACATCGGTTTAGTTTGGTCAGTTTGAAGATTTTTATCAAATCAAACCAATTCTTTCAATTTAAAAATTTTTCAAACCAAATCAAAACATTATTATTGTCAAACAGTTGATTTGATTCAGTTTGATCACTTTCAGTTTGTCAGTTTCAAATTAAATTTTTTTTTTTTATAAATTGCCATAATTTTATTATAAATTTGGAAAAAAAAACCAACAAAGTGTTGGTGCTAAAAAAACCTAAATATAGTTTAATGTGCAACAAAAAACTTATTTATTTCATTAATTAATACACTCAAAACTTGTCTTTTTTTCTCAAGAATTAGAGTGTTTTTTATTTACTTTTAGTTAATTTTCATAAATTATTATTTTCTTTAAATTTTAAACTAATGATAGGTTAAAAAAATATATAGGTGTATATAAAATAAAACCAAACATAATTAATTATAATAATAGTAAAAAACAATATATATATATATATATATATAATTTCGATTCGGTTTGATTTAAAATCAAGAAAAAATATTCAATCCACAAATCAAACTGAACTTTTTATATGTATATTTTTCAAACTGAAATCAAATCAAACAATTTTAAAACCATTAGTTTCGATTTGATTTAATTAATTTAGCTTCCACCCCTACTTACAAGTACACTTACCACCGATCAAATGAAGTTGATGAAGCATCAAAAACAGATGTAGATGAAGCTCCAAATGATGGCATGGAAGCACCAAAAGCTGTTGAAGATGAAGCACCAAAAGTTGCCGAAGTAAAAGGTGAGGAAGTTTGGGGGGCACCAAACATACCCATCAAAGTGCCCCCCCAAAAATGGAACTCCTTGTTTGTGAACCAAAAGGGGTTATTACTACCAAAGGGTTTAGGAGCGAAAGGATTATTATTCACATTACTTGTCTGACCAAAGACTAATGGGGAGCCGAACGAGCTACTAGTTGACTGCTTGAAAGCTGTTAAAAATGAATTTAAAATCAATGTTATAGAAATCAGACCAGATTGGTTCAATCGAAAAAATCGAGAATCTTGGTCGGCTGATTCTGTTCCCCCCAATTATCTACCATCCTAAAATCGGATCAAAATCTGAGAATTCGGCCGGATAATCAGTGACTTGGACAGGGTTTTCTAGGTCGGATGGGTCATAAAGTTTTTTTTTTTTTTTGTGTAAAACGATACCGTTTAATTTGTTGTTAACTAAACCATGATGAGCGCTAGGCTTGCTTGGGCCGACTTTCCTCACCTCCAACCCGTTTGTTTTTACATTGACCCACTTATCCTATATACATCATGTCTTTTTGCATGAAAAATTCGATGTGGGATATGTGCACTAACCAATCCATTTCTTTCCCTCCATTTCTTTGTTTCTCTTGCTTACCTTTGTTTCATTTATCATATATATATATATATATATATATATATATATATATATATATATATATATATTTGAGTAAATATATTAAATTATAAAATAAAAATATCAAAATTAATAAAAATTTAGGTCATTATAATATGTAATATTAATTATAATACTAATAGAAATATATTTCTAATTAAATTAAATTAAAAATCTAAAATTGACTAAATTAAGTAATTAACTAAATGAAAATATTTTTATTTAATTAAATTAAATCAATTAAATTTGATTTATTTATTAAAAGTAATTTAGCTATTTAGTTATTTAATTAAACTTATTAATGAAAATTTTCTTATAGATAATAAATGTTTAATTATATAGTTATTTTATTGTTTAATTTTAATTATATATGCATAATATTTATTCTGAGTATATAAATAATAAATGTCAAATTATATAATAATATTTATATTTTTTATATTATATAATATTAATTTGATTATTTTTTATTTTATTTCAGTTCGAACTTCAGACTATTTAACTCTCTGATTTCATCAATTTTTTAATCGGACCGAATATGAGAATATTGTTTAAAATTGCAAAATGCGAATAACATTGAGCCACATATATAAATAAAATCACAACATAAAGATTAAGAAATTTAAATTAATATCCAATTGTCCAACGGAAAAATATTAGCATTGTCGACAAAAGAAAAAAAAAAAGCTAAATAAAAATTGCAACGTACCATTAGTTAAGCCAAACATCCTTGCAAAAATTAGTACAATTTCGGAAACCTGCACTAAAATAAAAACAAAAATATATTAAAAAAAAAAAACTGATTTAAATATATATATTACACAATTTCAGATTAAACTTATGTTGAATCTAAAAAGCAACTTAGAAAAAAAAAAAAAAGATTATTATATGCAGCAGCAAGCTAGATTGTTAAGATTGGCATTCATTATATCTAATGGTAAAATTAAGGAAACTTAGTTTAATCTAAAAGCAAAAATTAATTAGTACTAAACAACAAGTTAGGGATCTTCCATCAGTGATTAGAATACTATATAATGATCATCCTAATAAAATCAAAGTCATAAAATAATAATATAATAAAATTAATAGTTTCAAATATTGAAGAAAGCTTAGGCTTAGTACCTGGAACTGTGAATGTAGAAATTAGGACTTGCAACAGCGAATCAAAGGTGTATCTGAACCATTCAAAGTTTGCAAAAGAGATTGAAAGATTGAGAGAGAGAGAGAGAGAGAGGGAGAAGGAGAAGGAGGAGGAGAAGGGTTGGATTGTTTGTTCAGTGACTCTCTTACCGAAGTTACCTTTTTAATTTCTTCAAGTCCTGTTTTGGTTTTTTAGTAATTTTAAATTATGAATAGCTTAGTCTGTAAGTTGTTATTTTTTATTTGTTTACAATTTATTTATTTTTTTTAAATTGGGATTTTGACGCTTTATAAGAATAGAATTTCCTCTTCGTTGTGAGAGGTGTTGTCTGTCCATTATGTTGAGAGGTTTTTTAGGGTTTTCTTGGTTTTGTTTGCAACTTCTTGTTTGTGATTAGAAATGGAACAACGACTTGCCCATGTATCATTAATGGATGAGGAGGAGGAGGAACAATTGCTTGAAGTGGGTGAGGGCCAGAAACAGGAGATCAACTATGATCGATGTCTGATTGGGAAATTTCTTACTGATCGCTCTATTAATTTCACAGAACAACATTCATTAACTTAATTGCAGAGACATTATCTGCTACAGATCCCATTCAATCCCTTGCTAATTTTGCCATTATAGCATGGACGAGAATTCCTGTAGCTCATCAAATTGCTTCTTGAGCCTACCTAAAAGCTTCAAGAAGAGTTCATTTGTCTCGGTGGTTGTGCAGAAGACAAGGATATCTGATTCTGCTATATTAGTTACTATAGAAAATACAAGATCAACTAAAAATACAACTACACGAGGCACCTTCGGCACTGACCATCTCATCAATAAATTCATGAACACCCCAAACAAGGAAGAGAAAATCAAATCGAGTTCATTTTGATAAGTCATATGCCAGAAACCAGTAGTAGAATATGTGTACTTTCATCATTAGCCATAAATAGGCCTTTTCTTGCTATCCTTGTTTGACAATGCATCTCTACTTTGGAAAAGTCATCCCAAATTTAGACCTGCAATCTCATACAATTCTACAATCTTCAACGCTTCACAGCCTCAATGTCACCATCCCCAGAAGTGTTGTAAAGAATTTCAAGTTCCTTCTCTATATTGTCATCTGACACGAGATTCCCATTTTGCAGGATTATGAGGTAAACTGATTCAGCAGAAGCGTGTTCCTAATCTGAGGTGGAAAAAGAAAATGTCTTTCTGAGCAGCTTCAGGTAGAAATCCACAGGAGAATTCACGAAGGAGAAGATGTATTAATTATATCTAGACAACAAAACATGGGACTAATCTTTATATGCCAAACATTTATGATATTGAGAACCACTAACTTGGGATACTGATGGCTAAAAAGAAGTAAGAAGATGAATGAAAGCCTGAATGTTTACAGGCTCCAAATGTCAAGCACTATATCCAAGTATCTCAATATTGGCATATAAATTTGAGAAGTCTGCAGATACTTAGATACTTTCAATACAACAAGAAGGGAATCTGAAGCACCAACAGAAGATCAAAGAATAAACTTGGAAATGAAAAATGAGAGAGATTTAAACTTGTGCTCATCCTAAGTAATGCACATATGAAACATGGCAAATCCAATAGGGAAGGTTATTTATGCTTATGGCGGTTTATGTTCATGTTATGAGTTGGTTTTCTTTTTTTTCCTAAGTAATGTGTTTATACACGTTAGAATTAACTAGATCGCATTCAAACAGTCCCCTCAGAAAATCAACTACAAGGTATAAACAAATTAGAGAAAAGTAACCATCGGAATCTACTCTAGAGTCCAAAACATAAAAATTTTCACTTCATTAATAAACCATTAACATAAAGAAATCAAAGATACAAAGGAAAAAAATCCTCATACATGGCAGGGTACTAGGGTACTAGCAAATTCCAGTTTGCCAGTTTGGTTCATGTGATGCATGATTGGACTTAAGCCAGTTACGACTAGCAATGACAACAGGACAGAAAGAATAAAACATTCATGATAAGATAGAACAATTGAAGGAAATCAATTAAGTAAAAGCAGAGAGATCCTGCGATCAACTAGATGAAAAACAGAGAGATACCAATGGAAGCAATAGTAAAAGGATAAGTCAACTAACCTCAATGTCCAAGAATATCTTTTCTTGAAAAGTGTCTCAATTGTCTGCAATACACGAGATCTTGAAGACAATGAAGCTTCCTTCAGACAAGCATAACATTTGAAAATGATTGATATGGGTGAGAGGACGCATCAATTAACTATCAGAAAGAGAAGGCATAAAAGCAATTAAAAGGAAATGTTAAGATTAAAAACCATATGGAATGGAGGAGACAAGGTAACAGATCATCTTTGAAATAAGTAAAGAAAAACAAGAAGAAGAGGAAAGAAAGAACACACTGCAGAATTCAACTGAATACTGGAAGGTAATTATTTTACTTCATGTTAGGATTAGTCTCATGTCATACTCAATCTCAAATGCTACTTAGCTTTAAAGAAGGTGAATGTAACTGCAAACTAGTACAAGGTTTTGAAAGTGTAGATTGTAGAAATATACAGCTTACCACAGATTTTAGATGTAAAGCTCCATATCTTCCTCTCCATGAATTTTAAAGTGTCAATGCCCACTTGAAGGCCAAAATGTGTCCAATTAAGAACGCTCACAATTCTATGAAGCCACACATTTATGAGGAGAAAAACTGAAGGTACAAAAAACATGCATCGTAAGCTAAACGTCACAAATCACAAAAAAGGTACAAAAAACATGCATCGTAAGCTAAACGTCATAAATCACAAAATTATCTTCAAATTCATAACTTTTTGTTACCATCAAGCAAAGGAGAAGAGTACCGAGAGGAACCAAACTTCAAAACAGAACTTCAAGTTATAAGAACTTCATGTTGTATGAAATGCCAGCTAGACCATTGAGATAGATTACAAAATGTAAATAAGCTACTGCAAGAAGTGAATTGCATCTTACTAGTAAAAGAAAATGAGAAATAAAAAGACAAAGAAAAATTACTTGAAAACAGCATATTGTCGATGGTGTAGCTGTTAGGCATGACCCCAAGTTTTTACCAAGTAATATGACATAAACCATGGGTTCAAGGGCATCTCAGACATCTTTGAATCCGTAATAACACAGGGAATATGAGAAATCACAGACCAATAGTCTCCTTTCCCTCTTAAGCACCGTTGTTTTAGAACAGGGCAGGATAAGATTTCTAGGAACCCAAGTGTGGCAGGTAGGCCCTCCTTTGGTAAGGATCGAAGCATAGGGCAATTCCAAATCCATAAACTTTCAAGGGAGGTGAGGCTCCGGAGGCCCCTGGATACGCTTTTCAGATTCTTCAGTCCATCTATCCAAAGCAAGGTTAGAGAAGCAGGAAGTAGGAGACCATCATTATCAGGAAAGGAAACAGGGTCAGTACTAGGGCTTGTGCCTTTGATTGCGAGTCGTTTAAGAGAAGTGAGTCTATGCAGTCCCCATTCTGCCATTGGTTGCCTCAGATTCTTGCAATCCCTTATTCGAAGTGTAGTTAAGTTTGGTGGCAAACCTCCCTCTGGAAAAGACAAAATACCTCCACAATCATATATCTCTAAATATAGAAGAGAAGCCAAGTTTTGCATCTCATTGGGAAGACATTTCAAATTCTCACATCTTGAAATTGTAAAATAGATAAGAGTTGGGATGGCCAATCCCCCTTCAGGGAACCACTCTAAGTCATGACAGTCTTTTAGCTCTAAATAAGTGAGATGTGAAAGCCTATCATGTTGCAACTCTAACAATTGTTTTGTGCAAAAGCAAATTGTAAGAGTTCTAAGTGAATCAGGGAATTCACCAATCTGAAAAGATGTGAATGGTGAACATCCTTCAATAGCCAACTTTTCAAGGTAAGACATTTCATTGGTGATATCATTACCATAATGAATAATTCCCATTGGTACAGAAGCCAAAGCTCCACAATCCTTTATTGTAAGATGTCTAAGAAAATATGGCAAGCCTGTTGCTGGAAAGGACACAAGTTTTGGACAGCTGCAGATTTTCAAAACTCTGAGAGATGTGAGCTTGTGCAACCCACTGGGCAGTTTGTTAAGATGTCCACATTTTTCTATCATCAAAACTTCAAGATTGCAAGGCAAAAGACCTTCCTCTTCCCTTACCAATGACACAAGCTGCTTACAGTTTAGGATACCTAAACGCCTCATACTCGCAAATTTATTCACATTACTTCTATATTGCCACAAGTACATTAGTTCATGACATTCTACAATCTCTAGATCTTCAAGTGCAACCAGAGCTTGTATAAGCACTTCATGTAAACTTAGAAGGCCTGAAATTCTCCTAATTTTTAATGTAGTGAGGGAAACCAGATCATGTGCACTTTTGAGAAGCATCTCCTGACATTTTTCAACCTTCAGTTTGCTAAGAGAAGGAAGGATGTTAGGTAACTCTGCTAACTTTGGGCAATCACAAATATCAAGTAGTTTCAGGGAGGGAAGGAACCTGGGTAATTTCCCCACCAACTTTGGACAATTTCTTATCCTAAGTTCTTTCAAATTCATAAATGTTTGTCCAGGCTCTTCGCTAGACCATTGCTCCCACTCCAACATATTCTTTATGGTTAGAGTCTCCAGAGATGGAAAGGCTTTAATAGAAGGAGAATCAACCCCATAAAACTCCATACCCACGTCTTTTACTCCATCCATGCCTACTATGCTCAATTTTCTAAGCAAGGGTAGTTGCCCAACCGGTGGTAGAGATGTGATATTACGACAATTGCAGAGCTCCAGATGCATCATATTGATGAATTTGGGATGCCCTATCCACAATGGAAATTTTGTTCCACCATAAAATTTAACAGAAAGCTTTTCCAGACTTTGACAAGGCTGTAATGAGTTGAGGACTTGCAGTTCATCCCTTTCATTTCGCAAATCATGGAAGTTATCAATCCATTCCAAGGCTAATGCATCAATATCTTGCTTCTCCTTTAGATTGACAAGCTCTGAATCTCGAATATTTACCACATTATGCAGCCCTGTGATATGAAGCTCCCCTTGTAGATGAGATAATTTCATCAACTCTATTATCCCAAATCCATGACCCTTTCCAACAATAAACTTAGGCAAGGTGTGGAGATTTGTCAAATTACCTATTTGTGGTGGCATCTCTTGCAAGCTATTCGTATCACTTATGTCAAGATACTGCAAGTTTATTAGATTGCTGATGCCTTTAGGTAACTTGACAAGTTTTCCGCACCCACGTAATTTCAAAGTCTGCAGGTTGAAGAGTTTACTAGATGATTCGGGTAACCTTGTAACTTCAGTATAAGACAGATTAAGGTACCGCAAATGCTTTAAGGCACCGATAGAACTTGGCAACTCCCCAAAACAATAACCAGCCAAAGATAGTACTGTTAAGCATCTTAATTTTGGCACCAAGTCATGCAACACGTTACTAGTTAATTGGTGATACTGGGATGGCAAGATTGGTAATGCCAAGAATGTTCGCAAACTCTTCATTTCACGGAGGACCTCAAATCTTCGCCAGATATCACAAACATGACGAGAAAATGACGAATGGCGCACTTTTGCATTTGATTTTGCAACCTCTAGCTTATCATCCAAATTGATACATATTTCCTCATTGACAGATCGAGCTAGGTTTCTTATCAAGTCATGCATTACATATAGTGACTTGTTGCTAGTAGACTGTTGAAAAAACGATCGTGATAATAGATCATGAAAATATTCAAGGCCCAAGTACTGAGTTGGCTTTATTTCCTTTGGTTGCTGCAAAAAACCCTCCGCCATCCAAAGTGAAACCAACTCTTTCTTATCAAATTTGTAGTCCTTTGGAAAAACTGCACAGTAGGCAAAGCAACGTTTCAAATGGGAAGGAAGATGATGGTAGCTCAATCTTAAGGCAGGAAGAATACCACTTTTCTCCTCAGGTAGATCCCATATTTTGCTGTTCAACATTTCTTCCCAGACATTACGACTCAGTTTACCTCTCAAGAGGCCTCCAAGGGCCTTTGCAGCCAAAGGCAATCCTTGACACCTTTTAACAATTGCTTTTCCTATTTCCTCCAAATTAGAGTGTGCATCAAAATTTGTTGCTCCCAAAGCATGTTGGGCAAACACAGCTAGACAATCATCATCAGACAACCCTTTTAGATTATAAGCTGGAACATTACTCATCATCAATGAAACCCCTTGATTGCGAGTTGTGATAATGAATCGGCTTCCTGGTGCCCCTGCTTCAAAAGGAGCACAAAAGAGTGTCCAATCATCATAATTCTCACTCCAAACATCATCTAAGACGATCAAAAATTTCTTTCCAGACAAGTTCTCCTTCAATTTCACTTGAAGTGAATCTAAATCTTTGGCTTCAGAGCCCTTATCTGACTGGAAAATTGTTTTCGTTATCCCAATAACATCAAAATGTTCACCAACAGACACCCAAGCCTTCAAATCAAAGTCCAATGTGGTATCATTGAAGATGAGTTGAGCAAGAGTAGTCTTACCTATGCCCCCCATGCCAGTTATAGGAATAACACAGATTTCAGCACCATTTTCTTCACCCTTCAACAGTTCAAGTATTGCCTTCTGATCTTCTTCTCTTCCATAAATCTTTGCTTCATTCACCAATGATGTTGTGGGCTGTCTCTCTCTCATACGGTTGCTCCTCCTTCCAACACTCTCTTGGAGATCCAAGTCAAGCTTTGCTGCTGTAATATTTTCTAATCTAGTAGTAATCCCCTCCATCTTGGAAATCAGCTTAGCATTGAACTTGACTGTACTTGGATTCGCTCCAACAAAACAAGTAGGGACAGGTTTCCACACCTTACTTGAGATAGCGAGAGGTTCAACCATCAACTTCCTTTGCAAAGCCTCTGTAGCAAACTCATCAAGTATATCCTCCACATCATAAGCCAAGTCTCTAAGCTCACTTATCCAGATTTTCACCGACCCGATAGTCATCTGCTTCTCCTCAGCATCATCAAGCACAACATAAATTTTCCTCAACATGGTTTCCCACTTCTCTATTTCAGCCTGGACTTTCCCTTGGCTTGCGTACTTGATCAAGTCATGGGAAGTCAACTTATCAAACAGGGCTTGCAAAGAAGCAGAAAGCATGGCACCTCCAATAGTTGTCACAGTTTCCATCACAGATCACAGAGAAAACACAGAATGTTATCAAAACAAGAGAAAATTTAGTTGGAAAGATCACACTGTTATTTTATGCCCGAGTCCAAGTTATAGACTTTTCCTTTGCTTAAAACTTTAAAGACTTATCCCATGTCTAAAGTTCAATGCATCAAGGTACTTCATTTGCAAAGAAATTTCTCTCTTTGAATACAGTTGTGCATCCACCCACTTTCGACAAGAAGTCAATGAGTGCTATATAGTTGATTTTTTTAAATGCTAAAGAAATACTTGTATACACCAAAAATAATAAATTACTAAAAGCTCTAGGTTTTTTCATAATATAAACATTGGTGCTTCATTAAATATATATATATATATATATATATATATATATATTCTGATGAAGATTTAAATTCGAAGTTTTTTTAGTTATGACATTAATTTTAATATCGCTAAACTAAAGATATATTTTTCTTTTACATATATAATTGAAAAATTCAGTTGCTAAAAGCCTAAAATACAAAAACCTTGTGGCTGATTAACTGTGACACTTATTACACAAAAGAGTTCAAAGATGAACAATTCTTCTTCCTTGTAAGAATTTTGATATTAAAAAAAATACAATTAAATTTTAACATATCAAAGAAAAATTATAACTTTATACTGTTAATAAATCTTATGAACAAAAATAACTAATTTCAGAAAAAGCAGTTGGTATATATGTGGCAATCAGACAAAGAAGAAAGTGGTTACTTGTGGGTGCCCCTTTTTTTTATTGTATTTAGCCTTCTCTTCCATCTTTTCTTTTTAACCCCTTCTTCTTCCTTTTGCTTCTTATGGCATTCTGATAAATTGAAGCCACGTTCATTTTCAGACTGTGAAATAGAGGTTTTCCGATCTCAAAGGTGGTTTTCCGAGAAGATGAAAACGCTGCGTTTCCTGCATATAACCAACAATTGAAACTGATATAAAATAGGAATACATATGCAACGTATCCAGTGACAAGTGTTGTTCAAAACGGCATCGTTGGCAAAAGAACAACCTTCTAGCTTTGAACTTCTCAAAAATTTTATCGATCCTGGTATACCCGAACAGGATCCGGATCCCAGAGGTTTAACAAAACCCTTTCTATTCCTTTTGCCCAGGGAGTCGCCTTCAGAGAGCTACAGCTACCGGTAAGTTTATCAACTTTCTTACAAATCCTTATTTGGCAGCTGAGAAAACTTTGTTTAAAAGTTCTCCCATTTCCCTTTTTCACTGTTCAATAGCAGAAATGACCTGATATTTAAAAAAGACTACTGCTTTTGAATCTGTATTGAAATGTGAGAAGTGGGTATTGAGAATTATTGATTATTGTACCCGTGATTTATGTTTATTAATATTTGATCTACTGATTGGAATTTAAATCATTTTCACTAGTAACACTTGGAGTGTTTGATTTGCTCTTATCAGTATTTTAATACGTAAAAGATTGTAGTTGTTTAATAAAAATATTGTAGCCTCTTAATTTCTATTAATGGATCAGATTTATACTAAAATATGAATGATTAAAAGTTATTTAGGTCTAAATTATTCAATTAAGTGGAATTGAGTTGAGTATTAAAAGCCATTGAAGCTAATGTGGAAGTTTCCCAGTGTAATTTTTTGCTTAAAATTTGCTTTTTTACTTCACTAACAGAAGTTTTAGAGTCTGATTTTTTCATCAGATAAAAGAAGCCTGTTTTTTATCAACAGATTAGAGCGTAGAGAAACAAGATGGGAGGTGAACTTGCTGATCTACCTATGAAGCTTCTTATGCCTGCTTCCTTTGACAACATCAAAGAAATTGCATTCAAAACCATTCCATCTGTGTCGAAGGTACTTTATGATATTTTGACAGTCCCTCCAATGCTCAAAGTCTCTCAAAATATTCGACCTTGTTGTCTAATATAACGTTTCATTTATACTATACCTGAAAAGGTTGAGATCAAGAAGGTCCTGGAATCAATGTATGGCTTTCAAGTTGAAAAAGTAAGGACACTAAACATGCAGGGTAAGAAGAAGAGGAGAGGCGGTCGTTTAGTTGCTAAACCAAATTACAAGAAGGCTTATGTGACTTTACAGCATCCATTGTCCATTACGCCTGACCTCAACCCTGCTAATGCAATTCAAAAGGAGAGAACTAGCTCAAATAAGCATTCAAAATCAGGTCATTTTCAGGAAGATAATGTGAAACTGAAATCTCACTGGCTTAGCAATGAGAAGCAGCTTGGTAACTTCTCTAGCATTGGGACCAAGTAAACTCACCAAGTAGTTTGCACTCTTCAAGGTAGTTGATTATGTTCTTGAAAAATACTTATGTGCAGCTGTATTTTTTTGTTCTGTTATTAGTTTTTACTATGAGTTCAAAAGAAACTTTGCGTTTGAATTTTTACTGAAGTAGCCAATTCTAACAAGGTTGATAATTAGGGCTTAGTTGAGACAAACAGACTAAAAAATTTTGAAAGAATTTGTGATTCTCTAAAGCTCCAATGTTGATTGAATGGTTCTTGATAAAACTATGATCCTGCTTTATTTTATTTTATTTTATTTTATTTTACATTTCAAATGTTATTCATAAAATGTTTGAAGGTTTCTCAAAATTTTAATGTGTAGATTTGTGTCAGTTATGTTATGGAGAGAAAATCCTATTTAGGAGATAATTTTGTATATTATTAGCTTTAGCTTTCTTATTTTGTTTTAAAACCCATTAATTATGGGATTAGATTAGATTGCCATAAATCATGGGATTTGATTAGGTTTCTTTTGCTAGGTTAACGTGTATAAAGTCGGCATTGTTATTTGGTAATAAAATAAGAAGAATATAATTCTCTATCAATTGATGATACGTTATAACTGCTTGTTAGTGAGGAATCTTGTTAATAATTAATATATACTAAGACCAGTTGTGTTCATGTGCTATTATTACACATTGGCTTCCGGCTACCGCCATTTAGCTTCAGACTCATCATAGGCTAAAATCAGCATATGGTTCCAAAACTTGCAGCTAAATTATCATTCTAAGTTTGTGGTTAAGAACTTAAAGCTGTAGGCTTTGCTTTGGCAGCCTTAGATGTTACGTTGCAGCAAAGAATGGTCCTTGTGTGTGTATTCATGAAAATATATGATCAGAATTATTTGTGGGTCAAATTTGCTTTAAAGAAGAAAATTTCTACAAAATTAATGGGTTTCGATAGATCCATGGCACCTTGAGTAGCTTTCTATCTATTTATAGCTACTAATTTCTTTTAAGAGTATTTTATTTCCAATAAAAAATAAAATTTATTGCCTAAATTGACTAGTATTCATTTTGACCATCTGAAAAAAAAAAAAGTTCAAAATGCTAATAGAAGCATGATCATATTAATAGAATTAAGTATTAAAGGTTAATTAGTTTGATTTTGAAGTCTCAGATTGTATCTAATAAATTTTGTTAGATCTCAAGAAATAAATACCATTTTACTTTCTTTTTTTTTAAAAAAAAAAAATTAACATTATATTCAAAAGAATTTGATAATTAATCTCAAAGACTGCTATCAATTATAAAATAGGATCCTAACTTTGATAACTATAACTTCAACTTTAAATAAAAAAAATTTAGTAGGTATTTGAGGATCCTTAATTCAGGAGCTGATGACAATGCAGAACATAAGAGCATTAACATAATCTTAAACAAACATATTAACTTAATCATAAATAAATATGTTGATATATCCATTTGACATTTGTTGTTTAAGCCTCCGCTATTAAGAAGAATATTATTAAAAATAGATTAAACAATAATTTGAAAGATGTGATGATTTTTTGAGAAGCAGTTCATACCTCAAATACCAAACAAACTCTTTAATCACTTGCCAAAGTATTAAAGAAACATTTGCAAAGCAAATGATCATAAGCAAAAGATTCCATTACCTTAATTTCATCGTTATTACTTAATACTCCCAAATCAACATTCAATTATTAGTCTTCACATTCAGTAGATTGCAGCTTTCAGCATATACAAAGAGACATTAATATTTGGAGGTCTAAATACAAGAAAATTTTAGGGATAACCAAATAGAGTTTGGTCCTCTCTTGCTCTCAGTGATAACCTACTGGGGCTGGTGCCTCCCTCAATTCCTTACCCTGATAGTGAATGTCCTGCATCACAAGGAAAATAAATAAATAAATACTCTTAAGCTCTGTTTGATTAACTATATAGAAATCATTTTTTACTTCTCTTACAATAGCAGAAACACATATAAACACATCAAAATTAACCAAACACAGACTTAGATGATATCTTAACATGGTTAAGCAACTTCTTGAAAGCAAAGAACAATTATAATCTTCAAGGCCAGAAAGTGACGCATATATGAAGCAAAGGTCAAGATTCAGAACCCATTCAAGATTGATACCCATTTCACTGACTGTGAGTAGGAGACATCTCTTGCCATATGGTTCTCACACTTGGCTACTAATTACAGCAATCTGAGAATTCAGAAATTTCTATTATACTGCTCTATATTGCTTATGTATTCTAAATTTTGCATGAAAATACAGTGAGTTGTTAGTAACAATCCCTCTCTGTGATCATTCCTAGTGCTTTATGGTGTCTACTACAATTAAACATTCCTAATACTAATTCACATGAAGAATTATCTTTATCTTAATTGATATAAGCAAGAAGAACTTTGATTAAGTTCCTCAACCACCCCCTTCACACACAAAATACAAACCAAAAACAGAAGAGAACCAATTTTTTAAAACACACAGAGAACCGAAGGTTGAAGAATGATGCTAATTAACTAATTTGCCATGGCTCCCACAAAATCAATTCAACATGAAGCATGTTAAAATTGAGCAGAAACATAACATTCAATCACAATTTATTATCTAGCCTGTTTCAGCTGTTGAAAACAGGAGGAAAAAGTATGATGAAGAAAGAATTTTCCTTTTATATATTTATGTAGTTAATAACATTAAGCAATTGTTGTCAGATGGAGATTTAATTGAATCATTCCCTGACATCTTCATGAATATTCAGTTGATTTTTTCATAATATTGTCAATAGGATGTGCCATGCTAGTATAATTAAGAGCATTTCATAGAAATTTAACAAATAATCAGCCTAAACATGGACCAAAAATCATCAATGAAAGAGTAAGTAATACTCACAGATGCAAAGTGGTTGACATCACGATGGTGAGCTTCATCAGCGCGGATCACAGTTATAGTGTCCTCCAAGGTTGCATCCTTTGGCAGTCTCCAGTAGTCTATAGCAATAGCAGGAGCTGGAATATTTTCAATTTTACCTTCTTTGATATCTTTCAAAAACTCTGTATACGAGTGTATTGCCTCTTCCTCCAAATACCCAGTAACTCTATGAGCCAGTTTGGGAGAGAGTAGATAAAGCACAAAATATGCATTGAAGAACACTCCCTGCACGGCGAGGACCAGCAGCCTCTCATACCACCTAGGCTGCACAAGTTCCACCATTGTCATGAGGTGCATCCTCTCATTCTCTGCTTCCTCAAGCAGGGCTTTAATCCAACCGCCACTTTGCTGGAACCTGCGAAGAGACCGTAGGTGCAGCAGCATCCCTCCTACCATACCAGGAACAGCAGCCACAGTTTCCAACATCATGGCACGACACCCATATCGTCTCTGCAATACATTTCATAAATACATTGCAATGAAAAAACAATAAAAATGAAAGCCATATATAATTACAAGAGGTTTGACTGCAAGTATGTCCTATCCCCAGGTTAAATGAAAAAACTGATGGTGCAGAGATTTTTGTATTCCCAGAAATGCATAAAGTCACACACAAAATATGCAACAAACACGAGGAAAACTTGAAAAAGAAACAAAAGATTCAAAATGTAAAAGAAAGCAATCCCAATGGAAGGATAAAGGGTGAGTAATTACCATATATTTCATCAAATGCAGGACATATACAATAAGAAACATGATTTCCAATAAAGAATCAAGTTCTATTGAATTTATAGTGGCCTGTATTCTCTGTTTCAAAGTCCTGCTCATATCAACTAGAAAATGCTAAAATTTTCAATTAAGATGAAGCATGATGAGGCAATTCTAGTCCTGCCCATTGACAAGGACAATATGAAAGCGAAATGGCATTGCTCGATCAAAATTAGCCAAACCGAGCCACCCAAACAATCCCAGCACAACAGAAGCCCAATTCCTCCCTGATAATGTCAAGTTCAAACAAAAACAGCCTGATCTATCTGAATTTCAGCCCATAACGCCGGAAAATTATAAAAAAAAAAAACAAATAAACCAAAAACTTTCAGTCATCTGCAGATATCTCTACAAAGGGAGAAAGAAGATAACGAACCTGAAAAAATATATCCGTCGGAATTCGAAGGAGCTTCACGGTTCTGTAAGCAACCTTATCAAGGAATGTCTTTGGCACATGATGCTTAGCCAGATCTATCGATGTGTTTGACTTGTAACTTTCCCATGGCTAAACAACCACAAATAAAAAATTAATCAAAAAAAAAGTCAACCCAATTCATTTCTAAAAAATCCAAAGAAAACCACTAAATTCACATACCATAAAGCAATTCCATGGCCACTCAGTACCATCTTCTCTCAAGATCTTAGGCCTCGAAATCCCCCAGTAACTCGAAACCACCAAACCATCACTCGTCCTCACCGATTCCACATCTTTCTCCGCTGGTTTCCCCACCGCCTTCTCCTTCTCCTTCTCCTTTTCAGCCACCGCTGTTTCCGTCACAGAACTCATCATCCTCCTCCAGTAAAAAACACCAAACGAAGAACCGTTTCGGCTCCTTAACTCCGTCAACATCTCCAACGGCTTCGTCGCAGTCGCCGTTGCCGTCGCCGTCCAAATGTACCTGCCAGCACCATTAACTAGCAAGCCACGCACCACCGACCTTGCCACCAAGTGGTTCATCTTCTTATTCTTCTTCTTCTTCTTCTTCTTCTTCTTCTTCTTTGATTCTATGCAAGGGTTTAGAAGGATCTGTTGGGGTTTTATGACAGTGGATACAGAGGAAGAGAAAGAAAAGAAAGTTACGAGAAAGCTGGAAGTTTCTTTCTCTTTTTCTTGTTTCGTGTGCTTATTACTGCTTGCACTCCAAGAAAATTTTGACGGCTTATAACATTTGATTTTTGAGGAACACTTTGACTGTCGTGAGGTGCGATTTATTATAGCTAGGCAACTGTTTTGACTTTTTCAGAGTTTGATTCTCTGTAGCGAGATGTATAATTAACAAGTCTATCTCTGACCTATCAAACCCTTATTAAAATTGAA
Source organism: Aleurites moluccanus (assembly GCA_948193065.1). Lineage (NCBI taxonomy): Eukaryota > Viridiplantae > Streptophyta > Magnoliopsida > Malpighiales > Euphorbiaceae > Aleurites > Aleurites moluccanus. The sequence continues at coordinate 76,626 of CANXYC011033921.1, read as the reverse complement.
TTTTATTTTTCAAAAATAATTAAATGGTTCAATTTTCTTTTTAGTTTGCTATATTTTAATTCTTTTCATTAAAAAAAAAATATTTTAGTCTATAATATAAAATTTTATAAATCATTAAATATAATAACATATATAATTTAAATATCAATTAATTAGTTATTCACCAATGAATTCACATTTACTCATTAAAATTTTTATCAAATTAATGATAAATTTAAAAGAAATGATTAAAAATATTGTTTTGACCAAATAAAAAATTAAATGAATTAAAATATTATTATTTTCATAATTATAATTATATAATTTTAGAGAATTCAAAACCTATTAATATTATAATTTGTCGTGTATAATATTTTTAAGTAAATTTAATATTTGAGTGTTGGGAAGATAAATTGAATTTTTTAATAAATTAGAAATGACAGCTTAATTTTTAAAATTATTTAATTTTAAAATTTTAATTTGTGAATTAAGTTATTAAACAATCTAATCTCATTATGTTTATATTAAAAAAAAACTATACAACATTTTAGGAATTGAGTTTTCAAAACCAAATTATATAAAAAGAGAGAGTAAAAAAATAATTTTACTAAAACTAAGGATTAAAATGTAATAAAAATGATATATATACATATATTTTTTACTTAATTGTATTATTTATTTCAATTCATCAATTGGAATCAAATATAATATAATAAAAAAAAAAAGAATTTTTCCGTTTTAAGCCTAAAGACTTTGGGACCAATGAAATTCTCGTCTAGGGTTGACTGGAGCAATGATTTTTAATTAAAAGCATCAGTCTCGGTGTAGAATACCATCGCTCAATATGTAAAGACGAAAGCACCCTTAATTATTTTAGAAAATTACGAGTTTGGCGATATTTTTTCCAGGTTTGTGGGAAATATAAAGATAACGACTCGGCAAATGATTGGTCGTTTAGCTTTTTTAATACGGCGACACGTGTAGGTTTAAATGCATAAAAGTTTAATTTTATTTATTATATGTTCTTTTAAATAAAAAAATTTAATTATAATAGTTAGAAAATTTAATTAAATATAAAATAATTATAAAAATAAAAATAAAAGGTAAATAATAACCAACTTAATTTTATAAATTATTATCGCTTATAATTTTATTTTTTTATTTTATAACACAATGAAATAAGATAAAAAGAAAAAAGTTATTATTGATATAATTTATTAATTAAATTAAATAAACTAAAAGCAATAAACATAAATAGAGAGATGAGAGTTAAAAACAATAAAAAATAAAATAAAAATTATATTTATATTCTATTAATTTTAAAAGTAGATTAATTATAATGTAAATGATAATATTTTTATATTATTTTTTTTTTTTTTAGAGTCTATAAATTTATTTATTTATTTATTTATTTATTAAATATTATATTTATTATAAATTATTTTAAAAAAAATAAACATAACCCGTCAATACTCGAATTATTAAACCACTAATAATAATAAAAAAAATTGAGCTCTAGAGTTGTTTATACTTTTATTTAATTTTAATTATGGGCCTGGGTTTTTAGCTATATTTTATTGTTTGTGAGCTTGTTCGGCTGTTTTTGTTCTCATGCCATTCCCTTTGAACTCTTGCATTTAAATGAAACTGGGCCTTGTTGAGTTGTCTAAACGTTATGGTTTTTTTAGCTCAAAAAAGATTATGAAGTCCATTGATTTAATTAGATTTTTCTGAAAACAATATGTTGTGCTTTCAAAATTATCTTCATATATACATTTTTATTATTTATTTTCTGTACTTTCATGAATAATAGTTAATGAATTATCATATTACTATACTAATGATATTAATGAATCTTTGAATGTGTGATACTCTTTACAATATTTAAAGATAATTTTACAACTTTAAAAAATAGAAAGAGATGAAAGATAGTGTTTTTATTTAAAAAAATTGACCTATCGATGATCAGCTCATATTTTTTATTTCATTATATATTTTATCCTTTATTTCATATTTTTATTTATGTGTCGCATCATTTTTTTTTTAAATATTTTAATAATTAATAATTTTTTATAAATAATAAATCATATAAAAAAAATATGAGAGAGATAGATGATCTGAATTGTTGTATAATATATATGTAGGATTGAAAATTAAATCGATCAAATCAAATCAAATCGACAAAATCAAATTAAAATTAATAATTTTCACGTCCGTTTAATTTGGTTGAGTTTGAAAAATAAAATAAACTAAAAATTTAATTTAATTTGCGATTTGAGTATTTTTCTCTGTTTGAAACCGAATTATATATATATAATTAAATATGTTTGATTTTATTTTATAAATATTTATATATATTTTTAATATAATATTAATTTAAAATTTTTTTAAAAATATTATTTATGAAAATTAACTAAAAATAAATAAAAAGGAAAATAATTATTGAAAAAAAATCTAATTATTAAGAAAAGACAAGTTTTTGATATGTTAATTAATAAAATATATAAGTTTTATGTTTACATTGAATTATTAAAAAAAAAAATTATTACCGATATTTTTTTAAAATTTTTTTTTAAATTTATAATAAAATAATAATGATTTATAAAAAAAAAATTCGGTTTGAAGCAATAAAAAAATGATGAAATTAAATCAAATCGAAACTAAATTAATAATTTAATTTAATAATTTTTTAAATAAAAAAAATTAAATTAAATTGATGCCACCTACGTACAAGTTAGCAGCTCCCATTGCATATTCTAAGAAAAATATTTTTGATAATTACATGGTTTAGGACTTGCATGATGATTTAATTCCACATGTTATAACGAAAACTGCGTCATCAATAATTAAAGTCTTTTTCTAAATAATTATATCTTGGAAAGGGACTATGTACAGCAAACAAATTAAAGTCATAAATGTCTCTCCTGCTAATAAGGGGAGGAGACTTTAGAAGTCTTCATCATAGTAAGAGTAAATTACTATGATAGCCCCTGTGTTTTGTCCATAAAAAGACTTGCATAGTTTTTGTTATCTCAAAAATTATACAATATTTTAAATAAAAAAATATAAAATTTTGAAGCATTGAGGTATCTTATAATATAATAATTAAAAAATTATATATATTAGAGAATCATTCACTTATTAAAATTTCAATCATATATTGAGAGATTGAATACAAAAAATTTTAAAAAATACAATAAATTTTTAGATTTAACTAAAATATATATATATATATATATAACAAAATATCACATTCTCTTTTGTAAACTTAAAATCTTTTATCTTAAATATTCTCAAGTTTTATTATCATAAAAATTAAAGTTAAAAAGAAAGATAGATAATGAATATGCAAAAATAAAGCATGTAAAATATCTAATCAGTCGTAAAATAAAAGTGTAGTTTAATTATAAATAAAAGACCAACACATTGAGAAAGTTAAATAACTTAATATATATTTTTAGATTGAATATGATATGTTTGATTTTATTGGATTTATTGATTAATTTTATATTATTTTAAAGTAATGGACTACCATGATAGTTCAAAATATTATATTGTATAGTTTATTATTAAAGAGTAATAATAAAAAATTAATGAACTGAATTTAAATATTTTGATATGTGTTTTAGATTTAATTATGACATAAATTTTAGTTAAATTTTTATTAATATTAAAGTTATAACGGGATAATTTTAATTATTTTTTATATAAATTTAAATTATATTTTATCTTTATCGTGATTTATAAATTCCATTCATTAAAAAATAAAAAAATAAAAAAGAATGAATATCATTCCATTGCTTATTTTTTCAAATTGATTAATTATATTTATTTATAGGATAAACGTTTAAATTACTTTAAATCTATTTATTTATTATAATATTTATCATTTCAATATATATATATATATATATCATGAATTAATAAATTCTAACATTAATTATTCAATTAAAATAAAATAAATTTCAAATTAAAAAAAATTATTCATTCAACTCTATAAATTTTTATAAAATAAAGTAATATTGCCCAAAAAGACACGAGTCAACGAGAAGAAATTAAATTTTATTTTATTTTATTTTTAAAGATAATATTAATCTGAAAAAACCGAGTATGAAACTTTTTATCTCTTGCTGCCGGATGAACAGATGTCAAAATATAATTGGTCCAGCTAAGATATTATAGACCCCACCGACATTCGCCATCGGCATCAAAGAATCAGAAATCAGACTTTCCTTAAAGCTTCCTGTTCCTTGCTTTACCACTTTCCATGTTCACACTTTCCTCAGAAAAAAAAAAAAAAAAAGTAAAAATAATTAAAAAAATCACACTCTTGACTCTTTCCATCATTCGAAGAAGGTGACCTTTACTATCTACCTGCCTTATTATCTCTCTCAAATCTAAGCTTTTGTGTGTGTATTTCGATAGATCAATCAAATCTCTCTGTTCTCTTATGGCTGATCGGAGATCGTATGGACTGGGCCCTCGATTAGGTCAGATTTCGTTTCCTTCTTTTTTAGTTCTTTGTTATTATTATTATTATTCTTAATTTCTCTATTTCGTGTTGATTTGGATCTGTGTTTTGCTGTGAAGTTTCGGAATTAATGTGTTAGTTTAAAATTATTCATTTCCATGTTTGGTTTCCAGGAAATTTGTTTTCCTTGCTGATGACAAGGTATCGAATTAGTCAATGAAATATAGATAATTAATTAGTTACGAGTATGAGGTGTACTTACTTTCAAATTGAACATCATCAAGTCTTTAATCTTTATCCAAATGTTATGAATCTAGTTCTATTAGACCTTGAACACAGAATTTGGACTTCAAATTATTGTTTAGGTAGCTTGGGTTTTTTGGTAATTTTAGTTTAGAAAAGCTTAAAATTGGATTCTAAGTTACAATTAACGGAAGAACCATAGCTGCTTGAATAATGGTTCTATAAGGTGTTATTTTTGGACTCCTGTCATACCTTTCCACTTTAATCATCTTTACATTTATAGGATGGCTGATATCCTCCTCACTTCCTCCATCTCTTTGTATGATAGAGATAAGATATATGAAATGCATGCTTTGTGGGACCTCTATGCCATATAAGCTGGCCAACTTTGATCATTTCCCCTTCCATTGCTAAAGTTTATGAAAGCTAACCTTTCACCATTACTTTCATGGTTTTTTTTTTTCCTTTGAGTGATGATTAGTGTTTTTGATGTGCAGATATTCAACAATTATTTTTAGAAGCACAACATCGATGGTTGCGGCCTGCTGAGATTTGTGAAATTCTTCGTAATTATCAGAAGTTTCAAATTACATCAGAGCCTCCAAACAGGCCACCAAGTATGATTGCTATAATTTATGCTCATACTCATATGTAATTGTTGGATCATAAGGTTGCTATAAGTTTTCCTAGTTCCTTTAAGTGTCGTATTTGGGGTGGTGAGGGAGAGGGAAGGTTTTTGTTATTACTCATGATTATTATTGAAATTCTGGGTTTGATAAAATACACATTTATATTTTAGGTTTTATACAATTGGTAATTTATACTTAGTTAAGACTCACAAATTTGTTACCGTTGCCTGCCACAGTCTGCTGTTAATAGTTTGTTCTACCTCTTAATACCTCTTGTTTTATCCCAAGCAGTGGCACCTTTTTTGGGGCTTCATTAAGTTGAGCCATGTGGTTTCCTAGCAGAAAAGAAAACTACACAAAATTTGGCATTAGTGTAAAGTCATGATACACCAATATGAAATAGTTTGTAGGCATAGTGTATCTCTGGAAGATCTGAGTTAGCTATTGCCTTCTACAATGACCTTCAACCACTATGCAATTTACATGGACATGCTTTTGAAATGTGAAGTTGTTTGGCAAATTTTGATTTGTATAGCTTTTCTAGTTGCCTTTATTTTGCACACCAGATTTTTTTTTCCCTATCTTTGGAAAGATGAATTTGTCAGTTTTGGATAGCTTTTGTTGTTTCATTTATTTTGCATACCAGATTTTTTGTATCTTTGAAAAGATTACTGTCAGATTTGGATATATTTTGTGGTTGCATTTATTTCGCATGCCAGATCCTTTTTGCATCTTTGAAAAGATGACTCTGTCTGGTTTGGTGCAAATGATTATATAGAATTTGCTTTTCTTGCAATGTGCTTTTAGATCAATGTAGTTAAGGTGATCATAGAATCTGTTGTGTGTACTGTTTGCAAGTTGTTGCTCGTGTGATTTAACAGCCTCTTTATATATATATATATTTTAAATTCTTAACTTCCTTCATATGTTTTATTTTCTGAAATAAATTTTCACTGTTTATTATCAGAGAACTTCAGATCATTTGGCTGAATACATACTGTCAATGGTGGTAGACACTTTTGTTGTTACTTTTCTCTCTTTTCAGTTGTCTATTTTTTTAACCTTGTGTCTTCTTACATATCCATGTATGTTTGTATGGATAAACAAATGTGTTCTATATTATTTTCTTAAGCTGTACATATGTTGACATTTATATCTCCGAGTTACTTATCATCATTTAATGTTCTGCTGATTTTTTTTATTTTCACTTTTTCCACTTTGCTAGGTGGTTCTCTTTTTCTTTTTGATAGAAAGGTCTTGAGGTATTTTAGAAAGGACGGGCATAATTGGAGGAAAAAAAAGGATGGAAGGACTGTCAAGGAAGCTCATGAGAAGCTGAAGGTAAGTTTTCAGATAGACGGCCTTAACAAGTTTTTAGCATGTGTGCGTAATTGGGGGATCTAGAACTGGTTTTCTGCAGCACACTTTTAATTTACCTATTTAGATATATAAATATTTACTCGCCTTTTGAGTTAGTGAACTCTTATTCCTTCATTGGAATTATTCATATCATTCTGAAGGTGACATTTTTCAAGCAATTTTAGGTTGGAAGCATTGATGTATTACACTGTTATTATGCACATGGAGAAGAGAGTGAGAGCTTTCAAAGGCGCAGCTACTGGATGCTTGAAGAGTAAGTGTGAACTAATTTTTGAATCGATTTCTATCACATGCTTTTTAAAAGTCAACATGTTATTGGCTTTGGTTCTTTTGTTGGTTGTATCATATCATCTCCAGGGTGAGAATTTTTGTCATCATTACTTAGTCACAGCTAATTAAGCGTCATCATATGCTCTGGAATTCTTCTATTTTGTCCTGATCCTAGAGTCATATCTTACAACTAATTTGGCAGGAAATTTAATTCTGAATTACCTATTCTCTGGTGTGGTTGTGACTCTGGTTTATTTGGGCACATAGTTATATAGGTTTTTGAAGATTTTTAGATCTTTTGGTTGGAAAATGCTGTACCTTGCCTGAGAAAATCAAAGTTGGAGAAGGAATTATTATGTTGCATAAATGTCAAATATCAGTTGTCAAATGAATTTAGTGTGTAGGATTATATGACTATGTTTTACCCTTATATGACTATGTTTTACCCTTTGTTAAACAAAGACTAGTAGAATATGGATAGGATGAAGTAATTTAGCTTTTAGTTGGCTCCTTATACAACTTGGACAATATTGCTGGGAGATGGTGTTATACACAAGGTTTCCCTCTAGCAAACATCATATGGTTGTCTTTGGAAAGCTCTCATTGTTACCTAGTTGACATTTTGAAATTTTGGTAAGGGGACTGTATCAATAAGCTGAACCTTAAGCAATTTAATTGCCACGCTAGCTCTTATAGGAAAAAAAATACAATTACTGAACTGGTGGACTTTGATAACTGCTATTATCTTTTTGTTCGATAAATAAACAATTCACTTTAGAAAATAGATTGCTGTCAAAGTCACAGAAGTGTGGAAGATATGCTCCTATGGCAAAAGGAAGAGGAAGATGAGGGAAAAAATAGAGGTCTAAATGCTGAATTTGGATTAATATGAACATTAAAGAATAGTGGGAAAACTGGTGCCTGATAGTTGGAAAACTGGTGACTGGAAGGAAATGTACATAAGAATAAAGACATAAAAAATTAGTGTTTCAATATTTGCATATTGTTTGTCCAAGATTACTTTCTTTGTTGAATGATTTAGGCATTTGAGCCACAATGCTACAGTTCTCCACTTCAAGATTCCAAGACGGTGACCAAAGTTGACAAGGACCTGCTTAACGAGGGAAGCTTAGTAATAACTTAGGTATGCTTAGTGCTTGGTAGCTCAGGAATAGAGGTTGTGGAATTCTGATTCCATATCTAACTTTTGAAGGGATATCCAGTTTGCTTTTCTTGAAGTGATGCCCAATCAAAGTTGTTGAAATAAATGAATTTTCTTCAATATGTAGTCTCAGGAAACATTCTGCCAATGGTTTCTAGGCCAAAGCTATGACATGGATATGCAGGCATGATTATTCCCTCTGTCTGTCAACTGTTCTAGCAAAGCTGCCTAATTGAATTTTGTGGTAGGGACAGGAAACTCTTATAATGTTTTATATGAAAGGGTAATAATATATGTAATGAAGAGAATAAGAGCCCCCCTGAGGTGTATGCAATGAAATTTTTTATGGCAACTACTTTGAAGATGTGCTGCCGCAGCAATGGGTAGCCAGATTGAATGGTTTCATCATTTTTTTTGTGGCTTTCAATTTTTTTTTTATTATTTCTCTGTGTTTGTGCATTCAATTTTAAATTTTTAATAAAAGGATAATCATAAGCCAGGGTGATCATTGTGAAGAAATGCTGCCATAGGAATAAGTATGCAGAATGAGCAATGTTGGTGATAGGCATGGAGTTGTAATTCATCTTTTTCTCTCTTTTTTGTTTCTTTGTTTCATTTTTTTCATTATTTTTATAACCCTTAGATTTCTTATGCTCAATCGCTTGTCACGATTTCATGATCTTATTGACTCAAAACCACTGCATGTACTCCCCCATGAAAAGATTAGGTTCAGGCTGTTGAACATATTCTTTCTTTGATCTTCCCAAGAACTTTTCTACTTGCTAAATCTATACAGGGGATGGGTTCAACATTTGGATATCATTTTTATTAATGATTTGACCAATAACGAATACCTCTTTGTAAAAAATTGTAAATTGGAACTGTCCCTAAATGAAGGAACAACCCTAAGATAAAAAAGGATTAGGAATGGGAATTGTTCTAAATTATCTGAAAGAATATTTTACATAATGTAAAAAGCATATTAATTGAGACTTAGTTTAGATAAAATGATCAACCAGTGCTTCTCATATTCCTTCCTTTATATGTCAATCCCTGGTTTCATATTTTTTGGAAAGAATAATAAGTAATTTCAATTAGAAATGGATTATAGAGCCATAAGATCCTTATGGGCCATTGTTATTAACAAATTCTGTTCTCAAGCAGGGAATTTTAATCGAGCTTGGTCTTTATACTGTAAAGCATCAGGAGATCTGTTCTCTCCCTGGGTTTTCCTTTCCTAAACATTTTTTCATTTTCCATTGTTTCTGACACAATAATTCCAAACGCCAAAGTCCCAACACACTTTCAATGTTAGAAGGCCTTTCTTTTTTTCCCCCTTATTTTTTTGAAAAATTGCTTACTTGATACTTAGGATACATGTCCCTTGAATAAAATTTGTTCTCTGACTTTCTATTGGTTTCTTAAGAGTTTGTTGGCTGCTGCAGGGAATTGACGCATATAGTTTTTGTCCACTACTTGGAAGTAAAGGTAGTACACTCTTCTTGTTCTTTATTATCATAAATTCATAATTCCTATTTTAATTATTTCAGCTTGCTATTGGCTTTGTGATGCGACATCCAGTTCTGAAATGCTTTTGCTTATCATCCTTAAAGCATAAGAAATTCAGAATTGCAAATTGTGCTGTTAATTATCTCTTCTAGAATTTTTAAGCAGAGGTTGCAATTAAATTCAGGTTGGCTTAGTCTGGTTTGCTAAAAAGTAATGGTCATCTTAAACACCTTTCCATCAGGGTAATAGGACAAATAGCAGCCCTTCAAATAGCCTTGTTGCAAGTCAAAACAAAGAGCCTTCAGGAAATACAGATTCAACAAGCCCAACTAGTACGCTTACATCTTGTGAAGATGTTGATTCAGGTATTTTCTGCTTGTAATTCATGATATTGATAATTGTTTTTTTATCCCTTGTTGTTAATATATAGCAGGAGCTCAGTGCTTGGATGATTTGGTATAGGGTGAAGTGTATTGTGTAATATGCTACTTTCCTGGTGATTTTATGGATTTTTTGGGGAGTGTGAATTAAGTGTGGAAACTCCTTAATGTTAGGAGTGGTGATTCCTTACTTCACATAATATGGTTGCGCGGAGGCTTTGTTTTGGATTGCTTCTCGTTAGTAATTTTTGCAGAGGTTTTAATATACTCCTAGTCTCCTACCGTTTACGGGTGGCAGTTTCTTCATTGGTTTTCTCGATTCCCTTTTTCACTCACTGCATCGACCCTTCAGTGAGAATTTGAAATGGAATGATAAATGTTTAATAAATTTTGATCACAATACACTTGTTCACTCTTCAACTATGATATAAATCTTAGTCGCAACTTGTGTGCAATTAATGCAGCGGATAGTCAACAATCAAGTTCTGGACACCACTCATTTCTTGAGCTTCCACAAATGCAGAGCGGTCCTGTCATGAGAAAAAATGCTGGTGTGTTGAGTTCTCATTTTCTGCATCCTGGTTCAGGTAAGATTGTTTTTCTTGTTATTGCAATATTTTTTTTAAATAATTCCACTATTGGCATTCAATTCATATCTTAAATTGTGAACAATAAACGTCCACTACTTGCTTTCAATTTATATTTTAAATTCTGCACTGCTCCATGCAAAGCCTCTACATTTTCAAGCATTTAAACTGGATTTATGTTTGAAACTCATTGACAGATAATCATCAAGGTCGGTCATCGATTCCGGTGGTTAGTCCAATTTCATATGTTCACAGAGATGCACCTGGAAATAATGGTGGTAGTAGCATTCCTGAGTCTCAAAGTTTGCCATCTTGGGAGGAGGTCTTGGAGCATTGTACAATGGGACAAAAAAGTGCACCATCCCCTTTATCAATGAATTCCACTGAACCTGATGCTACAGGTATCGGAAGGAATACGTTTCTTGGTGAGATTTTCTCTGGTGGGAATGCTGCCAAAGAGGATTATGGTAGTTCTATGCTAATGGAATCTCATTGGCAGGTAGTTAACAATCTATCTGTATCTACCATTTTCTTGCACTCTACTTACTGAATAACTTGAAATGAAGCGGTTGGTTACTGATATTGTAAAGCGTTCATTTTTAGTCTCTATTTTGTGTTCTCTGGAATTGGTGAATCAGAATCTCCTATATATGCATGTGTGCGTTGCTTCATCTAGCTACTACAATGCATTGCAATGTATCTAGTAACAACTTCAAAAGAATCAATTAATAATTAGATTGCTGAACTTTCATGAATCAAGATCATCTATGTATGCTTGTGTGCATGTGTGTTTAGGAAGGAGAGGGGGGCAGGGGACTTGGCTTCGAAAGACAGAGATATGAAGATGCTAAGATCGTGGTGGATAATTGGGCGAGTTAGTGCTGAAGTGGGCAAGGTACCACACATTTTAGATGGTTAATGAATGGGTATATGGGTCATTTGTAACACAATCCATAGACTCACTCATTTGCCACCCCTAATTACCATGTGTTATTGTCAACATTATGTGTGAAGAGTTATGACATGCTTGTCATATGTGAATCTTCATACGATTGTGCATGCCACTTTAAAGAAAGAATGATGTGAGATAAAAGAGCGTGTGAAAGTTAATGGGTTAGATTTAGGTCATCAACTAGTGCTTGAGATTCTGCCACTTGATGTACTTGTTCACAATATCTTATCAATAATGGAGGAAATACTCGGTAAGATCTGATCTTTAGAACCAGTAAATATATTGAATTTCTGATACATTTCAGTTATTCATGCTCTGACTTGCAATATATTTGTGTTTATATCCCTCGCGTTTCTAGTGTGTCAAGTAATTTGTTATAATTTCTAGATGTGTTATTGCCTCTGTATTATTATGTTCATGCAATAATAGAAATGATTTATCCAGATTCCTTTTGGGAGTAGCTCCTTGCACTTGCCTGGGGGCCCTGTCGACCAGACCCTGGATCTGGAAGTGGCATATGATTTGGGCACCAGGTTATTTGAGCAAAGAGCTGACAATGTGGATGTACAAAATGAATTTGAGGAATATTTTTCTGGCCCCGTTCTGCATGATGAGGAGTTTGTGCAGAACCTTCAAATGCAGCTTATAAATGCAGAACCACCATCTATAATGCACACAAAATCTGAGAATGGTGTCTCTGTCAGAGAAGATAACAAGTATGCTTTCATTGGGAAACAACCATTATTAAATGGAGAAGAGAGCTTGAAAAAAGTTGACAGCTTTTCTCGCTGGGCTACTAAAGAACTGGGAGAGGTGGATGATTTGCATATGAGGCCCTCATTGGGTATATCATGGAGCACCGATGAATGTGGAAATGTGGTTGATGACTCTTCATTGAGCCCCTCTCTCTCGCAAGACCAACTTTTCAGCATAATTGATTTTTCACCAAAGTGGGCTTTTGCAGACTCAAAAACAGAGGTACGATACTATCTGTTTCTTATTTGAATTAAGCATGTGTGTCAAGTTACTCAGTTAAAGCTTCATGGGCCAATGGACAATGGCTACTTGTCCTTTGGTTTTTCTGGGGCAAAAGCTGATTATGGAGAAAACTTTACTTTTTCCAAAAGCAATGCCAAACTGAGCCTTGGTAATGTTTTATGACAAAACTTTTCTTTTTCCAAAAGCAATGCCAAACTGAGCCTTGGTAATGTTTTATAACAAAACTTTTCTTTTTCCAAAAGCAATGCCAAACTGAGTCTTAGTAAAAGCAATGCCAAACTGAGTCTTAGTCATGTTATATCTACTGTCATGTATGTCTGTTTATGATTGTGGATTTTTTGTCTAATTCTCAAGCTGGTTTTTGAAACCCCACTATGTTCTAATATTTTTTTTGTCACTAGGGCACTTAGACCTGGTAATCTTCCTTTCTATTTTTATATTGTATTTATTACTCTTCTCCGCTCTCCCCACCCCACCATTTAGGTGCCTATTTGCTGGCCCCCACCCCTGCTTTTCTCAAGTGGGCTACTTTTCTGATTTATTCCTATTACTTCTCTTCTTCACTTTTTATTGTGATGAGCTGTTCCAGCTAATTCATGCTTGTGTACTCTGTTGCTTAATTCAAATTCTTTATAACAGAGTAGGAAAAATTTTGAGGCTTGTAATTTTCTTTGCTATAAAGCAGGTTCATATTACTGGAACATTTTTGGTGGGTCAGCAAGAAGTGGCAAAATGTAACTGGTCTTGTATGTTTGGAGAAATGGAAGTACCTGCTGAGGTTTTGGCTGATGGTGTTCTCTGTTGCTATGCTCCGCCTCACAGTGTTGCAAGAGTTCCCTTTTATATTACATGTTCCAACAGGGTGGCTTGCAGTGAAGTGCGAGAATTTGATTATCAGGCAGGTTCTACTAAAGACATGGATGTCACAGTTGTTTATGGCAATAATTCAGATGACATGGATCTTCATCTGCAACTTGAGAGGTTACTGTCTGTGAGATCTTCCAGTCCTCCAAATTGTCTCTTCGATGGTGCTAGAGAGAAACATAAGTTAGTCTGTGAGATCATTTTATTGAAGGAGGAAGATGAAAGTTTTCAAACAGCAGAACCAAGCTCAGAGAGATGTCTATCCCAAGATGAAATAACAAGGCAGCTTCTTGTGAAGGCAATGCAAGAAAAGTTGTATTCATGGCTCCTTCACATAGTAGTTGAAAGTGGTAAAGGGCCGAGTGTGTTCGATGATAATGGGCAAGGTGTGCTTCATTTAGCAGCTGCTCTCGGTTATGACTGGGCTATAAAACCAACTATCACTGCTGGAGTTAGCATCAATTTCCGTGATGTGAATGGATGGACTGCCCTTCATTGGGCTGCATTTCATGGCAGGCAAGAACTTGACTTTTTATAACCTTTGTTAGACAGTTTCATCATGCTCTGCTTTAAAGCAACATTTGTTGTTTGTCCTTTGCCTAGAATCTTAGTTATTCACGTTCGTGCATTTTAAACAATAAGATTCAGATAAGGAAGTATTTTGTAGTATGTTTGACAATACTAATAGTGGTTGCATGAATACTTGTAAATTACAGAGAGCAGACAGTAGCAGCCCTTGTCTCATTGGGTGCAGATACTCGGGTGTTGACTGATCCATCTCCAGAATTTCCGTTGGGTAGAACTCCAGCAGACCTTGCTTCCAGCAAAGGACACAAAGGAATTTCTGGTTTCCTTGCAGAGTCATCTTTGACCAGCTACTTACAATTGCTTACGCTAAATGATCCAAAGGAAGGTGGTTTACCAGAACTGTCAGGAGTGACAGCTGTTCAAACAATTGCAGAACGGTTGGCTACTCCTGTGAATGAGGTTGATGTGCCCAATGTTCTGCTACTGAAGGATTCTCTAACTGCCATCCGTAATGCTACACAAGCTGCTAATCGTATACATCAGGTATTCCGGATGCAATCATTCCAGCGGAAACAGTTAACTGAGTGTGGCGATGATGAGTTTGATCTATTGGATGGGCGTGCTCTTGCACTTATAGCTGCCAAGATACACAAGCCCATACGTTCTGAAGGAATAGCCAACGCTGCAGCTGTACAAATCCAAAAGAAGTTCCGAGGTTGGAAGAAGAGAAAAGAGTTCCTGATAATCCGGCAAAGAATTGTTAAGATACAGGTTTGTTTCTGCGTTTGCTTTTCTTAATTTTCAGGGTGGTTAATTATTTTTAGAATTTATTGGTGTTCTTCGCTAATCAACAATTTATGAGTGCTTTCTTATATGATTTTGACATTTGAACAGCCACATTTGCTCTTTAGATAAAATGATTAATGTTAGATCGAATTAATAAAAAAAAAAATCATCATTTGAGCCTAACAGTTCTTTGGGTTCTTGCATTGGGTTTTACTGTTAATGCTGAATTTTGACTCTCATCATATGCAGGCCCATGTAAGGGGACACCAAGTAAGGAAGCAATACAGAACAATCATCTGGTCAGTTGGAATTTTGGAGAAAGTTATTTTGCGCTGGAGACGCAAAGGAAGTGGTCTGCGGGGATTCCGTCGAGACGCAGTTACAAAGGTGTCCAATGTGCAGTGTGTGCCTTTGAAAGAGGATGAATATGATTTTCTAAAGGAAGGAAGGAAACAAAATGAGGCAAGGCAAGAAAAAGCACTTACGAGGGTGAAATCTATGTATCATTCTCCAGAAGGACAAGCTCAATACAGGAGGCTGCTGACTTATTTTGAAAAATTCCGGGAACCCAAGGTATATCATTCTATCCATGTACTCTACCTATTATCTTTGTGAAGTATATGCTCTATTTTTATTTCCCTTTATTGAAAATTTTGAACTTAAGTGGTATTGTTCACTAATCAATAAAAACCTTCTTTTCCCAGAATAAAATTATGTATTTAGTTTATAAATACTAGGGCACCATAGTTTAGTAACAACACGTGTGTATATAACTTGGTCATGTTCTTCTTATTCAGAAATGAGTCACTTTACTGTCAATGATTTATAAAGCTATTATTGATGGATATATTTTGGTCATAACCAACTCTGATGAAGGGGTTAAATTTATATTGATTCTAACCATTACATCATTGTAAAATTCTAATGGAAAGGCAACTGCATGCCCCACTTTTTCTTTCAGGAATATGAAATGATACTGAGCAGCCCAAACGAAATCGTGTATGGTGATGAAGACCTTAACGGTTTTGATTCACTTTTGGACGACGATACTTTCATGTCAATAGCATTCGAGTGAGTGAACTTGAGCTCTGATCATGTATCTCATTCGCTGTATATGTAAATATCTAACCAAACTTAGAACTAGCTACTGATAATAAGAAAGATTAGCATACATGGTGTAGAAAAGAAAC
The DNA here is from genome assembly GCA_948193065.1 of Aleurites moluccanus. Lineage (NCBI taxonomy): Eukaryota > Viridiplantae > Streptophyta > Magnoliopsida > Malpighiales > Euphorbiaceae > Aleurites > Aleurites moluccanus. Next base: position 60,697 of record CANXYC011033921.1, on the reverse strand, counting down.
TTTGCTTCTCAGTTCTAATGATGTTGGTTTTGTTGATTATTGTGAAAGTGCATTGGTCTATTTATTTGAATAGAAGACTGACGAGTGTTATGTGTAGCATTTGATTTTAAACATTTTGTTGACTTGGTGAAACCATTGCAATTCCAAAAGGCAAGTGTGTTTGTGACCTCAGATGTGATGTTGCGCTGAGTTTTACTAGCTAGTGCTTTAAGTGAACCAATTAACTGATATTACAGTTAAAAAAACTAGAGCAATTTAAGTAATTAATTAAAATACTATACATTATGATAAAGAAAATGAAATAATTACTGGTTAAGCTGCTTTTTGAAGTGTTTTATTATTTAGAATCTATATGATTAAAATATGTAATTAAGGGACAATCTAGGAAAATCAAATTGATAGTTGTTAAAAGAAATTGAAAAGAATCAGCATATAATGTATATATTTGCCCTTGCGTGTCACTCGTTTTCTACAAGGGGGAAAAAAAGAATGTTTTTATTTAAGAACAAAAACAAAAGATAACTATGGCAAACATTAGAAATTTATAACTCCATTAGTTTGAAAAATAATTTTAAAATTTTTTAATTGACACGAGAGATAACAAGTTGAGAATTATATAAAATTTAAATGATTCTAAATGTTTTATTAATATGTTAATGGACTCTAACTTAAATTATATATATTTAGATTTGATTGGACTATTTCAAATTTAATTTGATTTAAATATAAATTAATATAAAAACTTAAAATTATAATTATTTTGGCTAAAAATATAATTTGACTGTAATGCTCTTCAAAAACCATAAATTAATATAAATTTCACTTAATTTTTTTTTTAATGATTAATCAAGTAAGACAAAAATCCTTAACTTCAAAAGATAGCATTTTATTGTAAAAATCCTTAAATTCAAAAGATAGCATTTTATTGTGCTTTTCAAAACCAATCAAATATAGCATAAACTAATCAATTAAGTACACTAATATTATCAATAACAAGTTCAATTAGATAAATATAATAATTTATTAATTTTACTTATGTGATATTTGATAAAATTAAAAATATAAGTTCTTAATTTTAATGTTGAATAATATAAGTGATATAATTTTTAAAATATAAAATCATTTAAAATTTATATTTAGTATAAATTTTAAATTAACAGTTTTGACTTTTCATTTTAAATAATTTTTAATTTAATTAAATTTTTTTAAGACATGTGTTATTAAATAATTTAAAAAAATTAAGAGCTGAAAATTTTAATTTTAAATACTGAATGAAGTTATCAAACACCACCTAATACCTTATAATTATATAATTCAATTCTAAAATTAACAATCATCTTCATTTTAAAAACTTCTCACAGATATACCCATAAAAAGGAGAATTAATAACCACTAACACTAAAGCCTTATTTAATTGTGAAAAATAAATATTGTTTTCTAAAAAATTATTTTAATAAAAAATAGAAAATTGAGATTTTGTGTTTAGTTATTAAAATTTTCTAAATGGAAATTTTGAAAATAATTTTCTAAATTTTCTAAAATAAAACTATATTATGGAAAACTATTTTATAATATTTTCCACTCTTTTTTAAAATAAATATTTATGAAAAATAATAATTATACATTTAATAAAAAAATATTTAAAATAAAAATAAAAGTAAAGAAATATAGAAAACTTTAAATAGAAAGAAATCTTACCATATTTTCTTATTTTCTAATTTTCAATTTAAAAAATAAAAATATAAAAAATTAAGAAATAAAAATGAAAAATAAAAAAATAAAAAATATTTTTCATAACTAAATAAAATCTAAATATTCCATAAGTTGGAAATGTAATGCTTAAAGATTCACAAGCAGTATTTTTATTTTCTTTTTAAACTTAAATTCAATTGGAATCTCCAAAATGTTAATACTCCTAAACAAGATTGTTAAACCTGGTGTGATTCAACTGATTTGATTGAGAAAATAAGAAATTGGTTCCAAACCATATAGTAAAAGGTTTAATCAAATATTCGATGACCTGAATTGAATAAAATTATTTTTTTTTTCAATGTTATTTTCATATTAATTTAAAAAATATCAAATTAAATTTAACATATTATGTATTTAATTTAACTTTTGTATTTCGAATATAAATTTGATAAATTACCATTAATCAAATTATTAATTCAATCAAAATTTAAAGTATTAACATTATTTTTTTTTCTAATAAATTTTTGAGTAGGGATGTTATTGAAATAAAAGAAAAATATAGGATAAAATTGAAAAATATATATATAAAAAAATTATAATTATAATATAGTATAAATTTGATATATCTATAATTGTGAAATGCTATTCATCTATCTATCCATTGGTGAATTAAAACATTTTTTTTTTTTTATCAAAGGGACAACTCCAGAAAAATTAAATTGATTGTGATTAATAAAAATTGAAAAGCACCACCATATATCTTTGACCCATCTGATTATGATATAATAAAAGAGATAACAATTATGAAGCTAACTGAATTAATTAAGCTCACGGACTCAACTCCTTTATTTCAAGAAATTGACTTAGGCATGCACTTAGTTCCATTTGATTGATGCAAGAAGAAGAAATTAGAAGTTTAAAAACACTTATTTTTAGATTATGTTTAAAAATTGAGAAATTCGTTATATCAAATAAAATTATTCAGACATCAATATAACAGATTTTAAAAAATTCAGACACTAATATGATTTTTTTAAATATATATAATTCAATTCTAAATTTCACAGTCTCCTTTTATTTTAAACATTTTTTATATATGTACTAATAAAAAAATTTTCATAAATTAAAAATGCAATATTTGAGATTCATGAATAATTTTTTTATTATTTTTATAAATTTAATTTCGATTAAAATTCAAACTTAAAACTTCACGGACTTAAAAGTTAGTATCATCTTTATATTTAGAAGTGTCTATAAATACCAATACATAAAATTGAATCACATATACATACACACAACAAAAGATTTAAGATATAGAGATGATGATGGAGCTCTCTATCTTCTTAGTCTCTCTATGCCTATGTTTCCTTCTCAAACCACTAATCAACTTTCTTCTTCTTCTTATTTTTCCCCTTTTCCCCTCTTTAAAACTCTCCAAAAACAATAATCTTCCACCTGGGCCTCCTAGAATTTCCCTTTTAGCCAACTTCATTTTTCTTAGAAAATCATTTTTTGAACTTGGACCTATAGTCTCTAATCTAATCAACAAATATGGACCACTCATCACCATCAATTTGGGCTCTCAACCCACTATTTATATAACCAATAACGTTCTAGCCCATCAAGCCCTTATTCAAAACGGTGCGGTTTTTGCCGATCGGCCGGTATCCATCAACAACATTATTGTTAGCAACTCAAAGAAAATCATTAGTAAATCACCCTATGGACCGACTTGGCGTGCTCTCCGGCGGAATCTTACCGCCGGAGTTCTTCATCCTTCTCAACTTAAATCTTTCTCTAATATCCGAAAAAGAGTCCTTTGCAATTTGATTAATAATCTTAGAAATGATTCTAATGGCAATAAGGCTTTGTTTGTAGAACAACATTTTCGTCATACAATATTTTCTTTATTAGTTCTTCTATGTTTTGGTGATAATGTTGAAGAAAATTATATCAAGGAAATTGAAATTGCTCAGCAAAGACTTTTCAAGAATTTCCATAAATTCATGCTGTTTATTATAATACCAAAGTTGGGTAAACTTTTGTTTAGGAAGTTATGGAAAGAGCTTAATGAAATCGTCACTAACTATGATGATGTTCTTGTTCCTTTAATCAAATCAAGAATCAAGAAAATGGAGCAAGAAACAATAATAAATTCAAGAAAAGATCAACAATGTGTTTTTTACGTTGATACTTTGCTAAATTTTCAGGTTAATGAAGAAGAAGGAAAGCTTAAAGAAAGTGAAATCGTTGGCTTATGCAATGAGTTTATTAGTGCTGGCACTGATACAACTGCAATTTCATTACAATGGATAATGGCTAATATAGTTAAGCATCCAAGAATTCAAGAAAATATTTTGGAAGAAATAAGAAGTGTTAAAGAACATAACAATCAAGATCAAGAATCCATAATTAAACAAGATGATCTACAAAAACTGCCTTATTTAAAAGCAGTAATTCTTGAAGGTCTAAGGCGGCACCCACCAGGATATGCTCCAGCAACACCCCACGCGGTGACAGAAGATGTACAATTGGGTGGCTATACTATACCTAAAGGTACTGCAGTGAATTTCTTGATAGCTGATATAGGGAGAGATCCAAATGTTTGGGAAAATCCAATGGAATTTAAGCCTGAGAGGTTCTTGAAAAATGAAAGTTTTGATGTTAGTGGAAACAAAGAAATTAAAATGATGCCATTTGGTGCTGGAAGGAGGATTTGTCCTGGTTATGGATTGGCAATGCTACATATGGAATACATTGTGGCAAATTTGATTTGGAATTTTGAGTGGAAACCAGCTTATGGAGAAGAAGTTGATTTAACTGACAAATTTGATCTCACTATTTCAATGAAGAATCCATTAAAGGTTCATTTGTCTCCAAGATTTTAATTAATATAAGTAACAACTTCTTGTGTTACAAATTATATTTGAATTAATTTCATGTCGATTTGAATAAAAATTTTAAGGTTTCGAATGTGTGTATTAATAATTTTATCAATTTTTTAATAAATTAATGAAAAGTTGTTTGTTTTTAAATATATTATGTAAATGTTATATAAAACAGTTTGTGTATCTTTTTTAATTATAATTTTGGAAATATGAATCTCATTTTTGTGGAAATGAGATTTGGTAGTTGTGAAGTTTATTGATAATTAGTTATATTATACCAACAAATTATAAACTATAATTAAAAACAGAAAACAAAAGAATTAATATGTAATTATTTGATTCTTGCAACAACTTATGTATATTTATAAACCAAAAGCCACATCCTGTGAACAGATCTCTTCTCTTCACATGAGAAGATTTAATGTCCTTCTATGTATTGTTATATATAATAAGGTATAGTTCTATCACTTTCTACGACTCTCTCTTCATCTAAATTTAATTTCAATAACAGCCTAACTTTATGATAGAGGATGTTGCTAATTAAAGAGGCATATCGAGTTTGAGTCTTCTTTTAATATTAATCATTAATAATCGCGAGATCCTATAAAAGTAATCTAATTATTGAATATTCAGTGAAAAAAATTTAATAAAAATTAAACTTGAAATCATGGTTGTTAAAATCGGATCAAAATATTTCGGTCGAATTGGAAAAATTGAAAATCGAACTAAATATTAGTTCGGTCAGATTCCAAAAACTGATCCCTCAAAAACTAGTTAAAAAACCTGTGAACAAATCAAATCGGACCCTTTTTTTCAATTCGATCAGGCCAATTTTTTTTATTTTTTATTTTTTAATAAAAAAAATAAATGTGAAATTATATTTATTTTCATCATATATATATATCGATTTTTTTTCCATTTTAATCGGTTTAATTCTGATCAAACTTCTGACTTTCTGTTTTCACTGATTTTTTAACCGGTTCAATTTTGAAAACATTGCTAGAAACCCATTAAAGTATTTGATTAAGAAAATTAAATTTTTTCCATCTAGATTTTTTTTTATTATTACAAATTAAAAAGTAATTATTCAAGAAATGTACTTTATTTATCTTATTTAATTGTATATAGTTAATATGTTTGTTTAGTTTTTGGGAATATATACCAATAAAGTAAAAATGATTATCTTGATCACCTAACATAGAAACATTAATTTTTTTTTTACTTAATTCTTTTATTCACAATTTTTCTGATCAATGGTTCTTTGTTTTTACAAGCCAATATTTATTATTTACTTTAAAAAGTATAATTAATTAATTATTAAATAATTAGATATATGTCTTATTGCATAAAAAGTCATATATTTAATATAAATTTTCAATTTAATAATAATAAAAATAATAGCAAGTTTGTTACCTCTCTAATTTAGGGTGGCAATTCGTAGCACTATTCATGTTTGTATAAGATCAACACCAACATGATCAATTTAATAATGAATAATACAAGACATGATATAAATAATATATTTAAAATTTTAAATTAATTTAATTTTTTTATATTTTTAATATTTAATAATTTAATTCCTGATAATTTATGTTATTACATAAACAATTAATTTATAAGGAAAATTAAAATTAAAATTTATTTGTACATGTTTTGTAAATTATAAATAAATGTATCGACAAGTTAATTATATTATTTTCTTTTGTTAAACAATTCGATATTCGATTATTATCAACTATATTAGATTCGACTCATAAAAATTCCTTTCAAAAATCTTAATATTAATTATTACATTTACAGATATTTGAAATCGAGACTATTGAATTAATTTATAAATAATTATTTTCATATCACGTAAATTTATGATATCAATACTACCATGATAATTCTCAACTTAATTTGTATCGAATTATTGTTTGATATTATTATTATTAATTAATAGTATGAAAAATTAAAATGATATTAATTTCCTTTAATGTTGTACGAACATTATTGATCATATTAGCATAATTTCTACTATTAATTGTAAAATAAATGGTTGGTATTTTCTTAAATATTAAAATTTAAAAATTTTGAGAATTTTTATTTATAGTGTAAAAATAATTTTAATAGTTTATTTTATATTTATCGATAGAGATTGTATTTATATAATTTATTATGTTCATACTAACACAAAAAGATCTTTTATACAATAAAATGTACCTAATATAATTGTAAAAATATAATTTATTTTTTATTAGTAAAATATTTTCAAACTAATATATGCATTCATAAAAAGAATAAAAGGGTGTTTAGGTGAAAAATTCATTTTAAAAAATAGAATTTTAAAAACGTCATTTAAAAAAAAAAATTAATATGTCAAATACTTAAAAAATTATTTAGGGTTTTTTAAATTTCAAAATAACGTTTCATATCTATTTTAAATAGATCCAAACATATCAGCTTTTTTTTTTAAATGATATTTTTAAAAATATATGGTTATTAATAAAAAAAGTATATATATATTTTAATTTATTAATTATTTTAATCTTATTTTATTTTTCTAATTATCTCGTATTACTTAAATTGAGATAAAATATATTAAGTTAAGATAAAATATAATTTTTATATTTTTCAATATATTTTTAATTAAGATATTATAATTAAGTTAAGATAAAATATAATTTAATTTAAGAGATAAGATAATTAAATTAAGATATTATTAAAAAAATAATAAAAACATTATTATAAATAAAAAAGAGTATTAATTATAGTATATTTTATAAAATATTTATTATATAATTAATTTAATTATATTTTATGTTGGATTTAATTTTGATTAAATCCGACCTTCATTAAAAATTAGAATAGATGAAAAATTAAAAAATTATTAAATAAGATGAAAGTAAGAGGTATGTTACGTGCTAATTAATAATTTTTCTCGAAAACATTTGTTATTAGTAAAAACAAACCAAGTTACAGCCACTTTGGGTGGAGGCCTCCAGGGTATAGGGTTTTGCTCGCGTCACCATCTTAGCTCTTCTACTACTATTTGTTTCAAAAGCAAATTACATTAACAGCTGGAGAAGGAGGATTTAGCGGCGCGGCGGCGGCGGCGGCCGGCGGTAGTGGTGGTGGAAGAGGATGTGGTATCTGTGCGTATTTTACCACCGATTATTGGATTACAGAAAACCAGAAGTAGAGGCTCTTGCACAACTTTTTGGAGGTTCAGAAGCTTTGGAATGGAAGCTGCCCCAACATCACCATCCTGATTCTCCTTTTCATTTTGTCAAGCTCCCCAATGAAGATGCTGCTCGAAACATCGCTAACCGGAGTTAGTCATTTCTTCTTCTTATTGGGATTTGTATATAGATAAATGTATTTAGTTTCATTTTGGTAATTGAATTAGTTATTTTGTTGATTTCTCTGTTGGGAATTTTTTTTTAGCTTAGAAAAAGAAATGGGGAAGAGGGAAATTGAAAATGTAGAAAAAGGGAAGAGGGGAATTGCAAATGTAGAAAAGGGGAAGTGGGAAATTGAAAATGTAGAAAAGGGGAAGTGGGAAATTGAAAATGATTGTAAAAAATATTTTTTTTAACTACTTAAGTAATGGGTTTAACGAGTTTGTTTAATTTAATTTAATTTAGCTAATTTTATGTTTTGAAGACGTTTGTTGAGAATTTCCTTCTTTCTTCCTTTAATTTCTCATCAAGGTAAGTGTATCATGTCAAGAAAGACTTTTTTTTTTTACTTGAAAAATTTTGTAGGTATACTTGTAAAAGGAATCTATGAACTTTGGGGAGAAGGAGATGACTATGAGGAATTGGAGGAAGCTATAATGAGATATCCAGATGAGCGAAAGTTGCCGTACTTGAATTCTGAAAGCACATTCAAGATTACTGTTGATAGCTTTGGAAAGGTTATTAGCTTCCAAGAGCAAAATGATCGTATTAAGGGGCTTGCTTATATCCCTTTCAAGGTGTGCTTTCCATTATAATTTTATGTTTTGAATTGAGATTTTGCAATAGACTAAAGTTTGCAACTTTGCATCATTGATTTGCTTTTAAGGATAATAGAATACTAATTCACACATATTAGCAATAGTTCGACAAGGAGAGGACTCTTATACTTGCTTATGAATTCCTGATTCTTCCTTGCTTCCTTCCCTCTTTCTCTTGCTTAATTTCATGATTCACGAAGCTTTATTTTTTACTGGATAGCTATCTCCATATTTTCTTTTTCACTTCCAACTAAAAGGAGAATGCTATAGCTAATGATGATTGAACATGGAGCTTGATAGTATTCGAAATGTCCTACTAATAATTAATTTTTTTTTCTTTTCTTGGGTTTTGATGATGATTTAGGATATAAACAAACATTTAACTTGATGAGCTATGAAAATAGAAATGTAGAGACAGCGCTTTTATGACTATGATATGGAGTATGAATCTCAATTATTTCACTAAATTATCATGAAAATGATTTTACTATGCTTATTACATTTGTACAAGCACTTATGTTAGGAGAAAGACTGGTGGGATTTGGACTTATCAGCTCCAAAGGCAACAACTTTCAATTGGTCAAATGACCATCTGACATTTGTTAAAAAAAACACGGTCATTTTTCTATATATAATATGAATTTTAAAATTTTTTCAGAATCTTATGGTTATTCAGTTTGTAGAATTAAGATTTTGATTCATGATTTGGCAAATTGTACAGGGTCGAGTTAATTTAAAAAATCCAGATCACAAGTTCTGGCTAATGGAAACTGATGATTACGGAGTTAATAATGGGTTGCCACCAGTTTTCCGAAGGAGAATCTTTTTTGGTAGGGAGGTTGGTGTTGCTGACAGGAAGCTTTTACCAACTTATCAATTGAAAAGCCGCACATATCTTGGTCCAACGGCTATGGATGCAGAAATGGCTTTCTTAATGGCAAACCAGGCATTGGTTACACCAGGAAAACTCATCTATGACCCTTTTGTTGGCACTGGAAGCATTCTTGTTGCTGCAACTCACTTTGGAGGAATGACAATGGTTTGCATTTCTTTGTTCTTCTCTTTTTCTCTGATTTTTTAGAATCTTGTGCTTGGAAATTTATATGAATTATTTGCATGCAGTAATATTAACTTATATTAATTGTTCAGGGTGCTGATATTGATATTAGGGTAGTACGTGATGGACGTGGCCCTGATTGTAATGTTTGGAGCAATTTCAAGCAGGTGAAAATATGTTTAGATATGATGTGTTTACCTATTTTCTTGTGTATTTCTGGAAATTAATATTTGAAACTCTGTTCACTATTAATGAGGCTTTGCATCTCAAAACTGTCCTTGTATATAGAATAATGTTAATATAAAATTTATCTCATATCTTCCTATAGTATCTGCTAGTCACATTAGGTGTAACTCCAATTTGCATTTAGATAAGAAATTTGAAGTCCATAGTCTTGAATTTGAAATCTATATCCCGTTATTTTAACTCCAATCCCTGTACAACTGAAAATTTAAGGTGTGTGTGTAAAACTTCATAAAGCTAATTGCAATGCTTTGTTGCAGTATGGATTACCTATGCCAATTGGTCTTTTACGGGCAGACAATAATCTTCCTCCTTGGCGTCCTGGATTGAAAGAGGTAACGATTTGTCCCACTTTTTTTTTTTTTTTTTTATTTTAAATTATGAAAGGCATTATAAAATTGGAATTTCTGTTGTAGGTGTTTGATGCCATAATTTGCGACCCTCCTTATGGGGTTCGTGCTGGGGGACGCAAGTCTGGTGGCCGGAAGTTGCTGAAGGGAGTTGTGGGCCCTTACACAGTTCCTGATGACAAGCGAACTGACCACATACCTTCTACTGCACCTTACAGCTTAGTCGAGTGCATGCATGATTTACTTGACCTTGCTGCTAAGATGCTTGTAATGGGGGGCAGACTTGTATGCTTTTATCCAGTACTAAGAGAAGACAATAGTGTTCAAATTCAATTTCCAGAGCATCAATGCTTTAAATTGGTTGCCTCTTCTGAACAGATCCTAAGCTCGCGTTACAGCCGCGTATTATTAACCATGGTGAAGATTGGTCCATATACTGATGAAATTGCTGAAGCAGCAAGATTAAAGCACTTGGAGTTCAAGGAGAACCATCTAAAGTGGTTAGAAGAAGGTAATCTCCATTCTTCTGTTTTCAGTCCAGCCGATCCTCAAATAACCGTGGAAGGTGATTCCAAGGCATATAAAGAACAGAAACCAAAGTACAGAGGCAAATATGTGTAGTCTTTATCTGCATCTGTAGGCAGTTTTGCTAGGTTATCAGTATTGATGATTGCATTTTTTTAGTTATTGGGGCTATTTCTAGTCACATTATATCACTTGCAACCATTAGTATGCTGTAGGACCGAGTTCTGATAGTAGGCAATGAAATGCAAAAATTCTTGCAACTTGCAGGATAGGATTTATCCAAATTCTCTCTAACAAATAATGTTGTGGGATTTTTATTTACATTCGGTAGAAGAAAGGGAGAGAGATGCAAGGATAAATTTGAATACTGACAACGTTTTTTATATTTGTGTTTTTTCCCTTTTTTTTTTTTTCTTGATATGGGAGTTAATATGTATTTTTATTATTATTTTCTTGTCAATTTAGGATTTTTACCATATCAAAGGTCTAATGAACATCTATAAATATATTTATAGTAAAAGGAACCAAATGAATTTATTATAAAAAAATTCAAAAAATTCATTTGTGTTAACTTGTATTTTTGTAAGCCAACAGCAAACTGCATAATTTTTAACACACACACATATATAAGTATAGACGTTAAGCAAGAAATTAGAAATAAGTGATAAATTTAAGTTCTTGCATGGTTCAAGTTAATTTACTTCATCAATGGAGGAAAATAGCAGATTGCTCTGTCTCCACCTCCTCCTTGCGCCATAGGCGTTCTGTGGTGCATAATTTCGGAATTGGAATCAACCTCTATCTACTTGTGTTTGTGTGTTCAGTATTGGTATTAGTGTTAATAGGCTTTCTAGTTCCCCTTTCAATAGTACAATTTGGGTTTCATGAAGGGGGAGTGCAAATTGATTCCGTATTGGTTGATGTATCACCTAGCTCAAATACCAATTGGAAAGTTTCAACAATTGCTGTGGCATTCCGCACTTGTTCCTTAAAATCTATCAAGATTCAAATTCTTCTACATAAAGATGATAATGTTCTTGCAGAAACCGACATTGAACCATTCAAGATCCTGCCCACAGACACTAGATTAGTTGATGTTAGTAGGGGCCATCACAAGATGTTGAATATGCTAATTTACCCAACGGGTATTCAGGAGTTGAGGAATTTAATGTTGTTTTACTTTTACAGGCTAAAGAAACTGCACTAACAAAGCCATGGGGCATCAAGAGATGTACATTTTTTTTTTTTTTTTAAATGATCATCTTCATTCATGAAATAATCAGCCACAGTAAGAGGGTTAGAGTACAATAATCTCAAGAAATACAACAGATCTTGAAGAAAATTTTAAAGAAAATCTAGATCTTTAAGAAGAAAAACAAAGAAAAATAAAGAAACTACCTCAAAATATCTTCTTCTCATTTTAGATTTTGAAATCTCATGTTTCTAATAATGTTGATTGTATATCTACTTTAAGAAATCCAAATTTAAAGTTAAAATTAAGGAGTGGTAGATCGTAAATCTATCAAAAGGGATAAACTGTTGTAATTTTTCATGGCTCTCTCTAAATAGAGCTATTCTTCTATCATAAAAAAAAATTGAAAAAATCCGACAATTTAAGAAATCTACAATTATGGTTAAATCATCAAATTCTTACAGAGCATCACTGAAAAAATAAATAAATATCAACTTTAAGTGCACAAAATAGCTATAAACAACTCACTCCTTCCAAAGAAAGGATGAGAAGATTAGGGATTTTACACAAGTAAAATTATTAACAAGCAATAAAAGGGAAAAGAAAAAGAAAAACTAAGTGAGAAATCACCTAGGGTAGAGGCAGAGGAGAAGGAGAAAAAAACATAAGATTCAAGAAAAAGGGGTTTTGAATTTGATATCAAGAGATGTACATGGACTATACATGTCTCTTAGGCATGACCATGGTTTCGGAACCGCCAGTTTTAGTTTTAAAATTATTGATTTCGATTTTAAAATTCAGTGAATCAAAACTGAAATATTAAGAGATGATTCCAAAATTCAGTGAATCGAAACCAAAATCTTAAGAAGTTGTTTTAATTTGATTTATGAATCGTTGATTTTGAAATGATTTCGGTTTAAATTTTGATTTGATACGGTTTCAATACGATTTGAAACCAAATTTATTAAAGAAAATGTATAAATTAATTTTGAGAAAATAAAAGAGTTTGAACTTTATCAACATCAATATCAATCTTCATGAAGATGATGAAGATTTTGAACTTTATTTGTATTTATATTTCTCTTTGTCATTATAAAATAATTAAGAATAAGAATTATAATAATTAAAAAGATAATAAGATGATGAAGATTTTGAAATTTATTTGTATTTATATTTCTCTTTGTCATTATAAAATAATTAAGAATAAGAATTAAAATAATTAAAAAGATAATAAAAATAAATTAATTGAGAATTAGAATGCTAATTGAGAGATTGAGATTAAAAGATAATTGAGTATAAGTTAAAATTTTAAGGAAAAAAAGAGCTATAAAATTATTAAATCAAACTTAAAGAGCATCTAATTTAACTTATATTTTTTAATAAGTTTACATTTTAATAAAAATAAAAATAAATAAATAAGAATATATGTTGTAATACATTTGAATGTTTAATTTTAAACATGCGAGTTTGTTTAGAGAAAAATCAATATAAAATTAATTTTATTAATAAATATGATAGCAACATATTAAGTATATGATTTATTGGAACCAAAATCAAACTTTATAATCACAGTTTAGTTTCAGTTTAATATGGTTTCGATTTTAATTAGTTTCGATTCCAATTTTGATTGGTTCGGTTCTAATTCCAAACCGAACCGTGGTCTTGCCTACATGTCTCTTGCATTGATATTAAGGTTGTGTTTTTCTAATACTAATCATACTATTACAATAGCAATGTTGGGTGGATCAACAAAATGCAATCTTTACAAATCTTAGAATTTAATTAATTAAGGGTTTTTCTAATTAACCACTGTAATTAGAGCATTGCTTAAGTAAGTGATAAACTACAAAATATTTAATTTAATTTTAATTGCTTCTAAAGTCTTAACTAATGTTTTATTCCATTTTTGAGTTTTTGTATTAGTTTAATTGTAGTTGTTTGTGATGTTCTACATTTACAGTTTATTTACTATCACATTAGTAGTTTTGCATTTATTTTTTTTTATTTTTATTTTTCTATGCCTAATTTTAAGATAGCATCAATTACATAATTTTAAAGGTGACTTGCTTTATAATCTTGAATCAAGATTATATTCTTGTTACCAAAGTTAATGCAATGATTTAATTATTAAGTTTAGTAATTTTTATGTTATAAATTGAAATTATAGAATAATGATGCTCTATAATATAATTATTTAAAGATTAAAGTGTAATTAATTTGAAAATTTTAGAATTAGAATGTGATTTAATTTAAAAACTTAGAGATTAAAGTGTTATTAATTTGAAAATTTTAGAATTAGAATGTGATTTAATTTAAAAACTTAAAGATTAAAGTGTAATTAATTTGAAAATTTTAGAATTAGAATGTGATTTAATTTAAAAACTTAGAGATTAAAGTGTAATGCTATAAATTTATATACTTATAATGAAGGATTTAAGAGTTGTTGAAAATCAAAATTCTTTTTGTTGAAACTTTGAAATTCAAAATAAAGTACTAATTTCGCATTCTACCCCATAGGTTAAAGTGGTATATAAATATATATAAAATGAGTTGTATTATATATAATTTTAATAAATTAAATGAAATATTTATAGAATAAGTTATTTTAGAAAAATAATTGAAAATTTTGATTTGTGATTTGAAATAATAATTATTGAAATTAAATATAATTTTTTTATAAGTTTATAAATTATGTTTATTTTTATCATGTAATTATTTCAAGAAATAAAGAATTTTGCATACAAAATTACTTTTATTTGAATGAAACTAATTTTTTGCATTTTTAATTTATAATTTACATAATTATTTAATTTTGTAATAATTATTATATTTATATAATAACAACAATGTCAACTTAAAAAATTAAATTATACTCGACGAAAAATAATTAATAGTCATTTTTCGAATGTTTAAATGATTTTTTTATAAATTTAATATACACACAAACCAACGTAGATATAATATAAAAAATAAAATTTATAATTCTGATTGAATTATCAACGAAAAAAAAAAATCCACGTAAGGGGATAAAAATAAATAAATGAATAATTAAAAGGAGAATAAATATTAAAAATTTAAATTTAAACATTATTAAATAATAAAATTAAAAAGTAAGAAAAAAAAAATATAATAAAAAAGAAAAAGTTTTGTAACTAAAACATTTAAAACTATTAACGGGTAAAAATTTTAGTTTTGAGTATTTAATGTTTTTAAATACCATTTTAGATAGTATTTATTAGAAAAATATAAAAATTAATTAAATTCATCAAATTAAATAAATTTAATTTAACATAAATTAAAAATTATAATTTTATTATTAATATAATCCAAATTGATTAAAAAAATAATTAAATCAAATTTATTGATTTAATTATGATTTGAATATATAAAAAATCAACACAAGTTAAGCTGAAATGAAGTATACTAAAATTATATATTTTGTTTTATATGAATTTTATCAATTTTTTATTGATATTAAATTATGAAATTTTTTTTTTGTTTTTAAATAATTTTTATTACATAATAAAAAATTTTCATCTATTTTAAAATGTAATTATTTTTATTTTAATATTTAATAAATATATTTGAAATATAATTATATATTATAAAAATTTTTACTATATAGTATTTATTTTTAATATTTTTATTTTATAATTCAAATCGATATTTAAATCGAAATTTAAAAATATTAACTTAGATAATTTTTAATTTTATTTAATTTGAGTTATATGCAAAGTAATAATTGATTTCGTTAAAGTTATTCAGTTTAAACCGAGTTAGTATTTATTGGCAATTAAACAAAATGTTTCAATAGAAAATCAAAATCATTTTCTTCCTTTCCTTTTTATTTTCATTTCCCTCTTTCAATTTCTTTAATTTTTCACTCCACCATTTAATTATAAATCATTTGTTTTGAATTTTGACTTTTAATTTTCCACATTTCACAAGAAAAAGAAAGAACCAGCAGCAGCGGAAGAAGAAAATCATTGGTGTTGTGATCATCATGTTTCACTATCAAGCTAGAAATTGAATTCAGTTCAATTCATACGACATTGAAATTGAAATTGAGAAATGAGTGCGATTACTATGGAGGTACAGCCAATATCACCAAGCGGCGATTCGCATCCTGGAAAAGAGCAACAAGCAGCAGGAGTTGGCATACTTCTTCAGATCATGATGCTTGTTCTCTCTTTCGTCCTTGGCCATGTTCTTCGCCGTCATAAATTTTATTATCTTCCTGAAGCCAGCGCTTCTCTTCTTATCGGTAATTTTTTAATTTAGTCAAATTTTTTTTTAGGGTTTAGCTTTTTTTTTGCCATAAAATCAAAATTTCTAAATGGATTTTTGTTTTCAGGTCTAATTGTAGGTGGACTTGCTAACATCTCTAATACAGAAACAAACATCAGGTTTTTTTTTTTTTTAATTTTCTCCCATTTTCTAAATAATTTGCTTTTAATTTGTTTATCAGATTGTAGTAGTAATACATGAATTTGTGCTTGCAGGACTTGGTTTAATTTCCATGAGGAGTTTTTCTTCCTGTTTTTGTTGCCTCCTATTATATTATATCCAAACTTAGAGTTCATTTAAGTTTTTTATTTCTTATTTTTTTTTGAGTTTTTAGTTTATGGGTATAAACATTAATTTATGCAAACGTTAAATTGTTTTTCTGCATGTTATTTTCCTTGACATTTGTAGCTTTTGTACTGAGTCCGGATTCAGTTTATCACCTGTAAGTAGTAGCTTGCTTGCTTTAATATACAGTATGTACTATTTACAAATTAGATGCTTTACGTGACAGAGATAATTTTCTGCTGAATATCATTTTTTTTTTCATGCTTTTGCAGAAACCATTTTTTTCTAACTTTGGAGCCATTGTTACCTTTGCTATCTTTGGAACCTTTTTAGCTTCAATTGTTACTGGTGTTCTTGTGTAAGCGTTACCTTATTTTCACTTTTCCATATTTCTACTAATTAGAAATTTGTTTTTGATCCCTCACTTTTTTAATTATTTCTGTTATCAGTTACCTTGGTGGTCTCATGTACCTTATGTACAGACTTCCGTTTGTTGAATGTCTAATGTTTGGTGCTCTAATATCAGCAACAGATCCTGTCACTGTTTTATCCATATTCCAGGTGATTTGGCTTTCTTTTTGTTTGTTTTTGTGGCTTAGCTAAAACAGCCATGCATATTGTGAAAAATGGAAGTAGGTTTAGATGAAATCATTATTTAGCAAGAGAATGCATCCATACAATAATAATGTGGAGAAGACAATAGATGATGATAATGAAATGAATGATGCATTCCTGGCATGCCTGACATATACAAATGTGTTCATCTCATGCCATGTTTGATCGTTAACTTTCTTCTTCTATTTATATTTTGTTTTTTAGGCGAAATGAGCAAAACAGACTATGATCTTTAGTGTGAATTATCAATTTTAGCCAATCCCTATTATTTTATCAATTCTATCCTTAACCTTTCATAGTGGTACCAATTTTAACCCTTATTCTTCTATCCCTTTCTATTTCTTCCTCACTTCACTCCTCCGTTGTCTCTCTTTCTAAAAGTAGGAAACAAGCCAAGATGATTAAAGTGAATTAAAAACAAAAGAAGCCTATAAATCAAGCTTGTGAATACCCTCGTCCTCCATCTTTTTTCAATGAAACATTATTTAGTTTCGCCTTTGCAAAAATTTTGAGCTAAGTAAGGCTAACACAAAAATAAATGGCTAAATGATACCTACCAGTAGTCATTTTTGTTTGAGAGATTGTGGATGATGTTAATCTTGTAATGAGAGCAAGTTTTGTGGAAATAAATGAATATTAGTTTGTTATATTATAGTGAAGTACGTAGCAAGTCATAGGGTCCAACCGCCCAATTGATGTTGATTACTATGTCATAGAGGGTTAGGCATTAGGAAGTTCAATACGGCATATGTGCACAAGAAATAAAATAGGGACAGAGAAAGTGCAATAGTCAGCTCATATGAATCATATATAGCACTTGAATTTCCAATTGCATTCTGAATGATGTGAAGGATTATAGATCTAAGACTTGAATATGTAATGACTTTCTTTTGTGTTGTATTTAGTTGTGATGTTTGTATATGATGTCCATAATTCTAGGAACTTGGCACAGATATGAACCTTTATGCTTTGGTGTTCGGAGAATCTGTCTTGAATGACGCGGTAAGCTTTACTTGCTTCATTTTTTTTATGAGTGAATCTTTTATTCATTTAAATTGGGACTGAATTCACTGGACGGTTATTTTGTTATGTGGTTGCAAAATTGCAGATGGCAATTTCCTTGTATAGGTATGTAAATTCCTGCATTTGATCTCAACAGATTCAATATTATATTAGTATTGAGTTTTAAATCTAACATTCTCTGCAATGCAGGACAATGTCCTTGGTGAAAAGTCACGCATCATCAGGATCAAATTTCATTATGTTGATTGTCAGATTTCTTGAGACATTTGTTGGCTCTATGTCTGCTGGTCAGTCTCAGCAATCTCTTTCCATTCATGCAATGAATGACCTTGTGCATCTTTCCAGCTGTATCTATATTTTGTGTTTCACATAGTTTGAGCAAAATGGCTAAGCACTTGGGTTGATGTTGTAGAGAAGAAGTTGTATTGTCTCAAGAATTTATTGCTTCAACATCTCAAAATGTCATCTTATAAATTTTATGGCTAAAATTAGGTTCTAATATTTAATGCTTCTTGACCATGTTTTCTTTCTTTTCTCATTTGTTTTATTTTTTCAATAGGGGCCTCCTTTTACAATTATAATAATATTTATAATAGAATTCTTTTAATTGTAGTTATTTAGTTAGTTTAGATTTTATTTCCTTGTATTTTAAGCATTACTAAAATTTATTCTATTCCTTTTCTGATAGTTTCATTAGTGCCTAATTGGTATTTTTCATGCTTTATAGCCTTGTTATGAAGTTTTATATGTTATGTAATACATTATGGTTGTCTAATATTAATGAAATTCATTTTTCCTTGCAATAGGTTTGTTCCTTTTAGTACTACTTATAGGAACTCAATATGCTTGTATAGGCATAAAAATATAATATGACTTTTATTTCATTTTATACAGTTTTATTTGTTTAATTTTGCATGAGCATGGGTGTGGTTGATTGAGTGATATTTCATTAGTTTTATACTGATCTTAATTCTCATAGATTTTACTATCAATACCATTAAAAAGTTTTATGTCCTCAAGATGACTGACAATTTGTTAAATATTGTTGTACAGGTGTGGGAGTTGGATTTATTTCTGCATTGATATCCTTTCTAATCATGCCTCCATTGTTATTGTTTGATGTTTTGCTCTGAAATCTAACATGTTGAAATGCATTGTGACTCCTTAATTCTGAGAACCTTTTTAAGTATGCTGGTTTGGATATTGACAAGTGAGTATTTGCATCTCTGTTTTTCTTTTCCTAATATTTTTGATGATATGTAGAGTGTAATGGTTCTAACTATAGCATTTATGTTATTGTCTCTTCAGTCTTCAAAACTTGGAGTGTTGCCTTTTCGTTCTTTTTCCATATTTTTCGTAAGCTATCCCTTGTATCTGGAGTAATTCTTTCACATTCTGTATTGTTTTTTCATATCTAGTAGACCTATGGTACATTTTAATGTAAAACTTTCATCCTTTTTTTAGGTACATGCTTGCTGAAGGTCTTGGCCTCTCTGGTATTGTGTCGATATTGTTCACAGGAATAGTAAGCAGATTTGTGAAATTTCGGCGTATAGATCACCTACTATTGATGGAACACTGATATGGAAAAACATGGATTTTGTAGGTCATGAAGCATTATACCTACTCAAATTTGTCAGAAAATTCTCAGCGGTTTGTTTCTGCGTTTTTCCATCTGATATCATCACTAGCTGAAACATTTGTGTAAGGGAACATTTCCTATCGTTCTCACTCAATGATTATATTACTTCTATATATAGGGCAGGCCAAGTTGGTGCTGACTCATCTGTCCATTTCCAGGTTTATATACATGGGATTTGACATTGCAATGGAACAACATAGCTGGTCTCATGTTGGATTCATCTTTTTCTCAATTGTATCCTTGCTTGATGTTTGTTAAAAGTGACCATTTTAAAGCGAGAGTTATGGTTGCTACTCCTTAACCTGTATTATGACTATCACAGATATTTATTGGAGTTGCAAGGTTAGAATGTTGATTATATTTAGTTTGCTGTTTTGACAATTAAAAACCCAATTTCTTCTGTGATTTTATCATGTACCAAGTAATGTTATGCATTGTTGTATCATGGAACTAATAGTCAATTTGTGTCATTAATCTTTGCAGGGCAGCAAATGTCTTTTCTTGTGCATATTTGGTCAATTTGTTTCGACCTTCACATCGTAAAATACCTTTAAAACACCAGAAAGCACTTTGGTACAGTGGTAAGAGCCTATCCGTTGAAAACCCTTGCTTTATTTAATATTTTTAAATTCTAATCAATTATTGATATGGGTAGGACTTAGAGGGGCTATGGCATTTGCCCTTGCTTTGCAATCTATTCATGATCTTCCAGAAGGACATGGCCAGACTATATTCACTACAACCACTGCTATAGTTGTATTGACGGTAGGCACACGCTCTCTTTACCGTAAACTAAAGCATTTTATCATACATCCAATGTTTGAGGATGTAGAATAAGCACATGATGCAATTTGTGATAGTCTTCTAAATAGCTATGGGCAGATAATACGTGTTGTTACCAATTGAGGTTGGTTTAATTGGTAAAGATTAAGGTGATTCTAGGTTAGGGATAATTAATTCAATATACAAGTCCGTCTCCTAAGAACTACACACATGCACATAGGTGCACCTTTTGGCATGTTGTAGGTATACTTTAACAATACTATGCATGTGGTTGATATGCTCCATATAAGCAAATATGAATTGAGTTTTTAGCCTTATGATTGGGGATCACTGTTTTGGGACAACGAATTTGGATTCGCACTCTGTTGGAATGATACTACTGATATCAACATTATCAACAGATTTGTGATGGCCTTTAGGTAGAGGAAAAGGCAGAGAAGGACAGAGAGAGAGAGAGAGAGAGAGAGAGAGAGAGAGAGAGAGAGAGGAGGGCAGCTAGGCAGTGCCCTCTCTTTTTCGTTCTTTGGGGTCCTAGTATCTTATTGCTGTTTTCTTTGTTTAAACCACTAGTGTCTAGTGAACTTTAACACTTATTTGGTTTACCATTAGCAGCCCATGTATAATATGATATGAACGCTACAAATTTTAACCTAAAGACAATTGGTTAATTTCACCATGGTCATCGAAGTGTCGTTAATTTCAGATTCTTACTAACTTCAATTTATATAAGAAAAAGTACTCAACTTCAATTTTTGTTTCAATAATGCCAACATTACTAGATTTTAATACAATTTCCACTAGTATTAATTTTTTTTATTTTAAATGGCTTCATAGGCTATAAAGCTGCTATACGTAGTGATTATATAAAAGATTAGGCTATATCTATATAAAAATTTAGTAATAGTCAACTCACCGAAATAAAATCAATCTTGAAGTATTTTGCTGTCACAATTGAGAATTGGACTTCGCATTAAAGTTTGGAGTTAAATTGACCATCAACATTGTCACGTCATAATTGATGCTTAGGATATATGACGGTTTAATTTTGTGTAAAAAATTATTGATTACCATCTATGAAAGTTCACGAGTTTTTTCTCAAACAAAATGAATCTGCTTTTTCCACTTTGAGTGCATAATGGCTGGTAAGTGGTAACTGGTAGAGTTAAAAGAATCACTCTGCTATTATTTACTCAGATTTAAAACCTTCTTAAACTTGCTTGAAACCTTATGCTTGATTTTTCTTTGCTTTATTTTTCTTATTATTCTCCATATATGAGTTAGAGATGCAACTCAAATTTTTACTTCTAACTCTAAACAATGTTTCAGGTGTTGTTAATTGGTGGTTCAACTGGTACCATGCTGGAAGCTTTGCAAGTTGTTGGAGACGGCCATGATGGCCCCATGGTTGAAGTAATTTCTGCTAAAAATAGTCTGCTATTTACACCTGCCTGTTTTAATTCAATTAGAACTTATATCTATTTATATAACAAATGCTTGATTTGGTATGGAATGGAAGAATCGGAATTGAATAATTATTTCATGGCCACAGAATAGTTATGTTCACTTATATATGAATTTTATGTCCCACAAATTTGTAAAATATATATTTTATTTAACAATAATTACAAACTCAAAATTTCAACCAAAATTTGAGATTGTGGAGCAGCTATTTGTATTTCATGATGTACTTACTCCACATAAAATTTGAGCACAAGTAAAGAATAGCTATTCGACATGAAATGATTATTTTATTCTCATCCTATTCCATGAACTAAATAAAGCAAAAAGACATCATCTTTCCTTGGTTGTTCTCTTTTATGGATTGCATATTTTGTCATCTGCATTTATTTATTTCTTTACTGTGGGGAGAGGATAGTACTATGCATTTTTTTTTCTTGCTAGAATAAAGTGCTACTGCTACCTGTTAAAGCTGAGTTAATAGGATAGGGGAGAGGAATTCCTGTTAAGCTAGTCAGCACATCCTCACCCCGAAACTTGAGTCAATGTTCTGGTGAACCATAAGGTGGATTCTTATCTTATTGGATTTTAGCACCACAATACTCAGCACTATTAATTTCTAGCTTTTTTTTTTTAATTTGAAAGTGAGTCCATGTTGTGCATTGGATGTAACTTCTAAAATAGGGAGTTGATTGGATTCACCACTCAACCGACTCGTGCTCTAGCCTCAGAAAGCATGGGCAACCTTAAAGAAAATTGGGATCTTGTTGTTAAACTACCTGACCCAAGGCAATATGATTCTAAACACATCATTCTTGTACAATGTTCTTCATTTGCACCTTTTGTAGTATTAGTTTTATGATATTTGAATTGCTTTCTTTTTGGGAATATGGAATTTTTAAACTTTGGCATCGTTTATTGAGATTTTCCTCAAGGTCAATGAAGGTGTTGCAAGCAATTATGCGCACAGGA
Source organism: Aleurites moluccanus (assembly GCA_948193065.1). NCBI lineage: Eukaryota > Viridiplantae > Streptophyta > Magnoliopsida > Malpighiales > Euphorbiaceae > Aleurites > Aleurites moluccanus. Next base: position 37,706 of record CANXYC011033921.1, on the reverse strand, counting down.
TTTTGTGTGGGTCTGGATGTGAAATGCTCTCATGCTCCACTCATTACCATGCAGCAATCTCAGATCCTGCCTTACCTTCACTCTGTCCACTGAGTGTCTATAAATTGCTCAGTTTGATAAGGTCAAATAATTGAATTATGATACTTGCTACCAGCATGTTAATCACCGAGTCGCTGTTATCTGTTTCAGAGTTTTGAAGGGAATAATGGTTACATTGCTCCCTCTTACGACGCTTACGACGAAGATTTGACATCAGGGAACAGGTTGAGGATGAAACTTAAAGAGTTCCACAGGAGGTAAAATCTGAAAATTTATCTTCATGCTACTTTGTCTTTCCTTCAATTTGTCTTTTTGGGCATTTTTTGTATTTTCCCTTGTGCAGTGCGGCATCATTCACAGCATTAGATAGGAATTACCTCACCCCTTTCTTCACGAGCCAAAATGGAGATGATGAAGAAGATGGTAAGACTCACAAACTGCTCTTTGATTAAGATGTGGTTTCTGTAATTTCTAGCTGAAGTTTTTCTGAAAGATCATTGTAGCTGCTAGGGGATCTTATGCTGGTATGATAGTACTTACAGCACAATTTCTGAATAAATATAGTTGGACAGCTTGCTTGGTTGATTATTTAAGCTAGATTTTGGGCTTTTTTGAAAGCTAGATTAAGTAGAAAATTTTGTTAACTGCCAGTATTTTTAACCAAGAGTAGCTAGGCAGTGAAATGTAGAAGAGAACAGATTGTAGTGGTCATTAGGACGTCAATTAATGCATTGTGGACTAGAAAAAAAAAGCAATATTATATTTTTGCATTACTTCCTATCAAACACTACTGTACTGCAATTACTCTCTTGATGCAAAAGATAATTCGTATTTGGAATCTTTTGAGATTTGGAGGGAGGAGAATGACGCAAAGGGATTGATGGAGAGAAAAAATAGGGTGTGAGTTTTGTTAATGGAAGCTACCTAAGATTGTTCCAGAGCTTCCTAAAGAAATGATCCTCTTAATTTTGCTTGTCCGATTAGTAAACTAAGATAATTTCTATTGGAAAAAAAATGTCTAGCATGTCATTCTGATAAAGATCATTTGTTGTTGCTTCCATCTATGATAAGATCATTTTCTTTGCATTGGATATACCTTAATCTAACTAATTGAATGCTGAACAGATGACCCTATGCCCAGTTCCAGAAGAGGGGTTTACCATGGCCACTAATATCCAGTGACAGTTGAACGAACACATACAATATCATACTGAGCAAACTTTGTAGATAATTTACAGATGATCAGTGTAAAGGATTAAATGGAGCTATGCACTTATTGTTGTCATTCAAATGCTTTCCTGCCTGCTGAGGTAGTTTTACACATTAATAGATGTGATACGAACTAGAAAATTCTTGGTATTCATACTACAGTTCTCACTGCCTCTATTTGCTAATTTCCTAATTCAGCTGTTTATTTTACATCATTATACTTCATTCTGTAGCATGTAGCATGTTAGGAACTTCAATGCTTTTGAGTTAAGGTTTATGATACAAAATATCACTGAATTTGTTGTCCTGTTATGCAAGTTTTGATGGATGCTAGGTCATATTTGATGGATATTTATAGATTTCTAAACTTTTTATCTTTTTTCTTTTCCAAATAATTATTTTAGAAAAGTATAAAAAGGCACCATGTGGTTCTGACTACTTAAAAAGTATAAATCTTGCAAGGGTTATTGCTTAGTTTTTGTTGTAACTTGTAATCACGTTCAATAGTCATAGATTGTTAAAAGGATTCTATCATCATCAATGTCTTCTGGTTTCTTTAATGTTTTTCTCCATAAATCCAAATATAAAAGAAGCAAAAACTTAAAGAGCTAATGGAAGTCCACTACAATAATCATCTACTCTCTTGCACTTATTTTGGTTCTGGGTACTAAAAGATGCTAAGAGAAGAAATTAAGGAAATGGGTAGAAGAAAAATAGTAGAATTAAGTTTTCCCTTGAATTGTTTGAATGTCTAATGAAAATGGAAGAGAAACTTTCTATAAAACGAAATCCCTCAATTTAATAGTTTTGTCTGGTGAAATATGAATTTTCATTCATCTCAAGCTTTCCGTTTCCAATCAAATTGGAAAAAAAAAAAGTTGGCTTTAAAGGGATATTGAAATCTATTTAATTTCACTGCTTTTCTTCTCTCATTCTCGCACCTAAACAATGAAACGAAATTGAATTTTATTTCCCTTTCTCATTTCTCTTTACTTTCATCAAAACAAACAAAAACATTTTAGAGTTGGAAGTGATTCATCGTCATTTACAGGCTTATCTTTAAACTTCTCATTTGGTTCATGTGGCCTCTAAGAAAAGGTTCATTTCAATAGGGTTGGTTTGGTAAAGTCATCTTATGATTTTACAAGTTGTTTTACGATTTGATTTTATAATCCCCTTATCGATTTTATATTAATAATGCGACTTCAATAAACTTTGATCCTTGAACTTTAATTTCAGCAAAAACCTTAAATTGATTCGAAAATATTCTTGATCATTGAGGTAAAAACATTTTATTCAATTCTAGTTGTTATGATGATTCATATTTCATAAAGCCAATTACATTCTTTACTTGGCAACAAGAAGTAACAGTAATTAACTTTTTTAAGCTGCAGAACATATGTGATCATTCCGTCATCTCTATTATACATTTCCTCTACCTGTTCCTTTAGAATATTTAAGAAGCCATTGTAGTTGGACCTGACCATTAGGCTGCCTTAAAGTTCCTCTCACATCTATTAGAAAAGCTGCAACTATCAAACGTTTGATAGATCAGGTTGAAGGCAAACTTGACAAGGATTTCTAACAATATCTTGAATGAATTGTATTTGCGCCTCATGCCAATAAATTAAGATCAAGATGAATAATTAATAAAGCACAATAACCATCTCAAAACTACTAATTTTGAATTAGCTAATAACTCGTTCGAATTAAAGATTTCATTTTACATAATATTATGGTGAGGCCATTAGTCACCTTTCCAAAAGAAGCAATGTTCCCAATAGAAACTTAAATGCAAAGCCTGATCATATTGTTCTGTGAAGATTGTAGAATGATAATCTTTTTTTAAGGTACATTGGAAATTTTTTGAAGAGAAGGGGTTGTTTGGGATTGAACCCTTTCACTTTATGATGAAACATTACAAACTTAACAACCATGGCTAGTAGGAGAAGAAATTAACTAAATGAAGAAATAGTTACACCAACAATATATCACTAAAAGTTATAAACTCCACTTCATGCATAAACAAATCAAGATTAAGGGAAAAAAGGGTAAAAAACCTTCATACCTTTATTCTAAAAAATCATCTCCTCCTCGTAGTATAATTAATCCTTCTTCATATTGTACTGCAACAATTAAGTACCAAATAATGAATGATATTTTAATGTAATAATTAATGTTGCATATTAGCCAATGAAATCCTAAATTGTATTAACATATATTTCACTGTCTAAGATATTCCTGAAAAACAAAGATATAAGGAACCTGTTTTTTTGTCACACCACAAGGGACTCAAAGATGTAAAAAATACCAATGAACTTTTAGTTTAGTGGTATTGAAAAATCTCTTTAAACTTGTGAGGTCTTGAGTTTAACCTCTAGTTAGAGCCAATTAAAAAAAAAAAAAAAGCAGAACATAAAGCAAAGAAAATATATCTAGAAAATTAAGAGGCAAAAAAACTCCTTGGAATAACCCATTATGGATGGGCAAAATCAACCAAAAAGAGGTATAAAATAAACTAAAAAAAAAAAAGTAAACAACCAAGAAAAGGGGGAGAAGGGCTACCATTGGCCATGGAAACCACCATTAGTGGTGGTCCTGGTGGAAACAACCACCTGTGTTAATACCAAAAGGGCCACGAAAAACTCTACAATGATCAAGAGTAAGTTGAGAGAAAAATCGAGAAGTTGTTTGCATTAATCTTGTAAGTTGCACTAAAAGCCTATGCAAAGATGCACCACTGAAGACAATGGAGTGATTAATTCAAAGAAAAGCCACGAGTGTAAAATGCTAATGGCCAATCCTTATAAATCAAATTATAAATAACAATTATACATCGTTGAGTTAGTAAATTAGAATAGTTAATGAGGAGTTCAACATGGACCTACCCATCCCCTCCCTAGAATGGAAAAAAAAAAGGTAATAGTAGTATATTTCATGTAGTTTTTTCAGTGTAAATAGAATAAACATTGTCCTTTTCATAGTAGAGTTATTATATGCAATTTTCTTTAAGACAAGTAGAAGATTTTGTAATCAACCTTTTAACAATGCCAGCGCAAAAAGGTTGGCTTCGCCTTCTTCCTTTGTGCTATCAAGTTCTTCCTTTGTACTGTCAAATAACCTGAAATGATAAAAAAAAAAAAAAAAAAAAAGAGAAACCACTATCAACTATCATGATCATGGACGTATTTTTCTTAGATAATATTTAAATGGTTCAAAAATACTTTTATTGAAATAATAATAATTTTCACCTGTATTTTTTCGGAGAGTATTCCAGAAGACGGTGCCTGATCATATTGTCATGAGCAGAATGATCATCATGAACTATTTCTTCACAGTTCAATACAGAATCCTGTTTTTCATGCCCACATACAAGATATGTTCTGCATTTTTTGACCTGAAAAGGATGCGTCACAGCCACTAAAATATTCACTCGATCCCCAACTTCCAGCTGATCACCAAACTTCCAATGGCTTAACCAAAGCATATCCTCATCTCCCCTTGGTGTGCCATATACCATTGGACTATAACTCCACTTTAAATTCTGTGTTGTTACTGATTACAGCTTCAGGTGGATATAACACGAACTTTTTATCAATAGCACAAAGTACAATGCATAAATTCAAGCCGCAAATTGTATGACCTGCAGACAGTTGAGGCACATCAAAGGAAATTGATGATGACTCATTTTGATGGATATACCAACTTGGAATTTCACTCCCTGGAAAAAAAAATGCTAAATATGCCACGTTCATGTATTGCCCGTGATCGTTGGATCATTATTTACAACATGACCATAGAATGGAGAAGCAAAATGAAAAACTAGCTTGTTTATTATAAAGAAAAAAAGAGAGCTTATTGGTGATGCTAGAAAAGAGGTTTAGGGACCTGGGGAGGTGTTATACTTGATGTCTGAGTTAAAGAATTGATCATTTCCACTTCAATTCCTTCCACAGATTCCACATTGAATTTGTGCATATTATTGATTATTTCACTGTCAAAATCTCTTATCAGTTCTGAGTTGAAGTAACCTTGAACCTGAACTAGTTTTCTACAACAATTAAGGTTTAATCTGCGGGATCTCACTTTATTTGGACAATCTGCAGCAAGTTCCCAAGTCACATCATTTAGGGTCAATTTCTTTGATCTTGTTACAAGCACGGGAAACGCTCGGAGCCACCTAAAATGGCTTAAATTAGTAAAACTAAAAGCAGCAAGGCTTTTCATGCTGTCTGGTAGATTTCTAATCCTTTCTAGTGATATGCATAATTTTGCCCACAAATATTTAGGTTTGTTGAGAGCTCTGGTAGGGATTGGAGGCTTTTGCAATGGTTTACCAAAGAGACTTGAGCTTTGAAAGTCTTCTTACACTTTCTGGTAGAGTATGAATTGGGTTTCCACTAAGATACTAGATATTCCACAGAAGGCAGGCAACTAAGATCATCGGGAATAACATCTCTGTTATATTGCAATTAGAAAGGCTTAACTTCACCAAGGAACCTGGCAGAAAAGCCAATGAGCTAATGGATTGTTGATTTTCTTTTGGTGATAAGCAATAACAACTCAATTTCCATGGTTGTGATTGGTTTCTGGCAGTTTCATCCATATGAAGGACCCTTAAAGATTTCAACTTTTGCAACTCCTCAGGCACAGCTCATCAAGGTTAGAGCATGCGGATAAAATAAGTTGGTCCAGTGATTCCAACAGACCAATTTCCCGAGGAAGTTTTTTGTGACTTTTACAGTCTTTCAGATTCAACAAGACTAATCTCTGTAGTTTTCCAATAGATTGATGAACCTCAATCAAGTTTATGCAATCTTTAAGAATCATCCTCTCTAGATTAAACAATCCTGACATGCCAGATGTGCTGACAAGACTATGGGAATGACTGAGATCAAGGATTTTCAACTCTGCAAGGATCTGTTTTAAAAAAAAATGAAATTATTTATTGGAATATAAATTATGAGAGAGAGAGAGAGAGGACTATCATACCCAATTTCCCCTGAAAATTTGTTTAAGATTGCTATTGCACATATCAAGGATAATCAGATCTAACAGGCAAAAAATGTTTGGTATACAGTTCAAGGGGAATCCATGCCAGCACAACCACACTAAACCTTTTGGAAAAGCCTCAAAACCTCCATTCAGCTTTACTTTATTGAGGTGGAGTAATCTTAGATTGCTCATTTTTGCCAATGTCTCAGGTTTCATGTCGACTTCCTTTGATGAGGCTGTGTTTTGCTGTTGGTCAAAGATAAAGTTTCTAACAGTTTCTGTCGGGGAAACAATAAAAGGCCAAAAGTAAGTTAAAAGGAAAGTCAGAAAGCAAGTGAACAGAGCTGTATAGACATACACAAAAGGATTATACATGTGATGCAATGTATTTTTCCCTCACCGTATTTTTCCTCAGTACAGATAATGCATCCTTGTGGCGCCACAGTCTACTACGCTTTCCAGGATCTTCAGGTGATTCTTGGCGGACCGTCTTTATCAATTGTTATTAGACATTTATCAATGAGCTTCTGAATTCCAACTATTCTATATAAATCACAGCCTTCTATCATCTTTTCCAGGTAATATTTGTCCTTTCCAATGAAGAAACATGCTATATCGAGGAATAAATTTTTGTCTCAAACATCTTGTAAGGAGTCATAGCTTATTCTAAGAATCCTTTGGATTTTACCATCATCAATGACTTCTGGTTCTAATAATGCTCTTCTCCAAAAATGCATAGGATGGCCAGATAGAGAAGAGCCCAAGACTTCAAGAGCTAATGGAATCCCACCACAATGATGGACTGCATTCTTGGACTGCTGTGTGTAATCTTCAGTAGATCGCGCTGTGCCAAGGCATGCCAACTAAAGAGCTGAAGTGACTCATTGTCATCAAGAGCATCAACTTCGAACTTTATCAAAGCCTTATGTGACCTCAACAACTGTTTATTTCTAGTTGTTATGATGATTTTGCTTCCTGGATAAAGCCAATCCTGCAATCCAATAATTGCATTGAACTGGTCCATATGGTCTACATCGTCAAGAATAACAAGCACACTTTTGTGCCATAGAGCATCTCTAATCTTGACAATTCCTTCATCAACACTGCGAATCTCGTTTATTTTCTGTCTTTAAGATATTTGAAAGAAGTTGCTTTTGCAATTTAACCAAACCATTTGGTTGCTCTGAAGTTTCTCTCACATCTTTAATAAAACTCGCACTATCAAATCTATCGTAGTTCAAGTTTAAAACAATCTTGGCAATGGTTGTCTTCCCAACTCCTCCAGTCCCATATATTATTGCTCTGTCAACATCAGTTGATCTATCTTGTAACCACTCGTTGATTTGTTCTACATGAAAATCTATACCAACTAAATAAACAGGCACATGTAATATTGTGCGATTCACTTTATGTCCAACCTCTGCAACGATGTCTTGAATAAATTGTGCTTCATATCTACAAATTAAGATAAAAATGAAAATTAAAATTAAGGACTGATAAAATTGCATAAACAACTAAATGCTTAAATCTCATTGCTTGAATTAATAAATAATATGATCAGAGTAATTTTACATAAGCAAGTAATTATGCCATGGTGTGCTCAACTACACAAACAAAAGGGCAGAGTAAAATAAATGTTTGCTCAGAATAAGCACACCAGGTTCCACGTGATAATTAACAAACCAAGCATATTAACATTCTGTTTAGATGGATATTTCACTGATGCATTTCCTAGATTTCACCAAAACCGGACCTTTCCTCAAACATCATCCAGACTTTTCGACCATTAGTTAGTTGTAGCTTTTAATTTATATATTTCGATACTACATGACATATAAACACCAGAATATGTAAGAATTAAGAAGTTTTGAGACTTTACCTGTCTCCCAGAACCATCCCTCCAAGATATGCAGCTTCTCTAAGGGCTTCTCTCCAACTCTCAACCCTGTCCATTTCTTCCTTGAAGCATTCTTCATGTCTAACAAACGCTTCAGAAAAATTCCCAGTTTGTTCCGAGATATGTGATGGATTCACATCATAAAAGACAGGCAGAACAGCGTGGCCAGCCATTTTCCTACGCTCCATGATCATCACAAGCTCATCCAGGCATCATCTTGAAGAAGCATAGTCTTTTGAGAATACAATGATTGACACCTTTGATTCCTGTATCGCCTTTTCAATTTATGGCTCAATATTTACTCCTCTCTTGATTTCATCATCTCTGAATGTATGAATCCCTGCCCACTTCAAAGCTGTATAAAGGTGATCAGTAAAACCCTTTCGGGTATCTTTGCCTCTGAAACTCGAGAAGACTTGATAAGAGAAAGAAGTGTCTTTCTGATCTCAAAGAAAAGGCTTTATCATCTCTTACGGTTGACAACAGGAAACGATGAACATATTTACACCTTAAATCTCTGTCTTTAGGATCTCTCATCCATGCCATTGGACAAAGCTAAAATCTCAGCAAGAGATGATAATGAATGAGGAGGCACCAAAGATCAATATATAAAGAGAAAGATGCAAACAAAATATGGAAAATAAATCTTAGATAAGAAGAAATCAAATAGCAAAAGATGAAATGAATAAATATATTAATGTGATATAATCCAAAAGGAGGCAACTACAAGGTTTGTCTCCTTGAACTATGCACCCTCTTACTCTAAATAAAACAAAGTCACTATCCAACAGACCATATTAATGTAATATCAGATTAAAAAATAATATAAGAAACAACATAGGAATATGGGAATTGAACCTAGAAATGCCAACCCAATAAGAATTGAGAAGCATATTAATTAAAATATTGAAAAAACCATCACAATCTAAAGAGCTTGTGCCTAATTACCATTTCCAAGCTCAGTAGAAAGACAATAAGGTTTCTTTCTTGAATCTTTATTGATGGAAATCACAACAGTCTAAGAAGAGATTCCTGAAACCTGAATCATTTCCTTTCTCAGCAGCTTGGGATCAAAAACGTTTTATACATGAAAATCCTCGACTGAAAATTTCCATTTTCTCATAAACAATTCTACAAACACCTGATGAGCATAATAATCAAACCAATAAAAGAATTTTTTCTTGAACAGAACTGAAAATCTCTCGTATGCCTACTTAAGGCATTAAGAAATAAAATGCCATTGCTTATCAAACTCCATAATTGCAGAATTAAACATTTAAGCCATCTCCTCGCAGTTTACACAACTAGCTAAAATGCTCATGCTTTGCACGAATAATTCATATTTTTTTTTATATAAAATTGAATTTAAAAAGTATTGTAGAATTATTAGGTTTACCCAGAATACATTTACATTCTTAAAACAACAATAAATTTGCAAAACATCCTTTTAGATACACTTCTTTAAGGATGTCACATTTTTGGACACTAGCACTTAACTAGGTTTCTTTTTAATAAATTAAATTAAATTAAATTTATATTAATTAGTTTAACTTAAATTTTGCCCCAAAAAACCTTTAATATTGGATATTTTCTAGGAACGAAAATCTTCAATTTTAAATATTCATAACCAATATTATAAGAATTACACCAACCAATTGTAAGAACACAACAAAATTTCAAGAACTCTTACATGTCTAGCATTCAATTATACAAGATCCAAGAGAAAAGCGATACATTCAAAGAAGAGTAGTAATTGAAACCTATAACCCTATTTCCAAAGGTGACTGAAATGAGCTGAACAAACTCTTGCCCTTTGGATTTGGAAGAGGTCTATCATCTATCTAAGCCGTTGTGCCGGCCAATTCTTTTACTGGTACAATCTTCTGTGGCTGCAGATACAGAAGAAAGGTAGAAAAATTGTAAGAACATTTTCAATATAAGAATCTAAAAAATAAGAAGAATCATAACTGAACAAGGAGAAACTGACTCGTCTATATATTTTATTAGTTTCTTTTTTTTTTTTCCTTCCTGAACAAATGAAAAATTATTTGCTGTTCTAATGGCATGTCAATCTACCATTATTAGGTTTTAAATTAAACAGCAAATACGTTATTTATTAGATGAGCATATGCATCATGAATGATATAAATTAATTCTACAACAGAAATTAATTTTATGTTAAACATTTGACAGCATAATTTAAAGTAAATACCAAAGTTGATGGAAACCCTGGTCTAGATTTAATTTAATGAGTTTGTTGCCATATATAAACTAAGAAATGCGGCTAATGCTAACTGGAAATTTTGCCATATTATTGAACTTTATCTTTATGTCCCTTGTCAAACTTCGAAATGACAATAAGTAACAGGCACAACAAGAATTTTATCCTCCTCTTACCGCCTGTAACTCCTGCTCATGCTTTGGAATGAAAGCAGTGTCAACCTTGCCATTTTTGAAGTCCTGCGAACAAGACATATATGAAAAGATTAAATCATTGAATAAGACATCCAAGTTATAAGTAAAATCCATAGGCTTATTAATTAAAAGGTAAAGGTAAAAAAATCATAGCTTTCATACCTCAATGTCAAGGATAAGTTTATGATATTCTATTGTTGTAGGAACTCCTGGAGTGAGAAAAGGAGAGGGATTCAAAAATACAATACTTACCACAAAAAATTCAAAATAGAGTAAACAGTAATAGAGAAGTGCTTGATGGAACGAAAAGACTAGCTTTTCAAGTATAATTAGTTTAGTTTCACAAATATAGCTGCAAAATGAAAAAAGGGCCCACTCCATGCCTTGATGGACAATGACTATCTGCTAGATTGTTCAAGATAAGCAAAACGAGAAAGTTATATTTATGATTTTAACATTTTATTTCTCCTATAAACACTCTCAAAAATTTGATATTTATGTCTCCTGTACTGTCTCTGAAGTTCAATCCGGAACAACCTATTCCTTTAGACATAAGAATGAATACACTGCTATCATCCTAACAGATTATTAACATAGACAAAGGGCGATGGGAGGGGCCACCATATGAATACTGGGATTTTACCTGTAATAATAGTGTCATCAAGTGCTCTTTTCATGCGATCAATTGCCTTTTCCCGGGTTGGAGCCCACACAATCAGCTGCAATAAATTGCCAAATTTGCAGAGTAATCAAAACCACTTCAAAGCCAAAATTCTCAAAATTCAGATGAGCTGTCACCATGCATGGTAGCTTTCAAGGATTGGTTCAACACAAGGACCAGAAATCCCAGTTATCAATAATGTTGAAGGTGAAAAGGAAAGATTTTAGACCAGTTCATCTGGTACAAAATCAGACCCCTATCTTCAACAAATGCAAGATAAAAAACAAGTAACTATTTTAAATAGCTTAAGTGAGAAATCAAAGAATGAAATTATCATTGTAAATGAAACATGGAACTCTTTCTGATACTAGAACCCAAGCCATAATCTGCGCTATTTATCATCTCTTCAACTACATTCTTAAATTACTTACTTGGTGTGTTGTTTTACATTTGAGTGCCAATTAAACTTTATACTAAACTACCTAGAATAATTTTGAAATTAAAATAAACATGAATGGCTCATGCATGCATCTTGTCACAGCCAAAAACATAAACAGAACAAAAGCTTTGACAAACCTTTCCCAGAAGGGAATCATAGCTAGGAGGAACTACGTAATCAGGATAAACATGGCTATCCATTCTAACAAACGGGCCTCCCGATGGTAAGTATGCTGTTATTCTCCCTGTCATTCAAAATGAAAGTACTACATATTTAGGAGAAACTGAAAATATATGAACATGTCTCCCATTTCTTTCATTTTCTTTGTTTGGGGAAAAAAAAATGCTATTAAAGTGAGAGTAAATAAAACATGCCATGAATGAACATTTCAAAATTTTACCAAAAACAACAAAAGCTACAAATAATATGTGATGAAGCAGCCAACTAAGTAATTAGGCTGAACTGCATTCCAATGCGGAAGGACAAATAGTTTTGAGGTGGAAAATGACAATTTAAATATACACTGAAGGGATATCTTGAGTAAAAGATTAGGGTAAATTACAATTAATAGAGGTTTGCCCATAATTAAAAGTTAAGACAACATTTTATTAAAATTATAGCCACCTTCAAATTTATGGTTCATACAGGGCAGTTAAGTCCAAAGGCACGTAAAAAATTTATAATATTACTAAATGCCTGTAAAGCCTATTGAATAATGTTACACTCCATACATTAGTTTTTAATTTTTAATTAAAAGATACAACAAACATTACAATAATTATGGCATAAAAATTTTCACTCTGGCTCTTCACTCTAATTCTTAATCCAGCTTTGTATCATTCTCATTCTCTTCCCCAAAGGTTTTACGCATTTTCATTCTATATAATGGGATACTTTTAAGCATTATTTTGTGACAGATTATTTTACTTATATATAGGTGGTTATGTTAAATGATAAATTTTATATTAACATTCAATCGGCCTCTGAAAATATTTTTCCATTGTTTTTTCACCTATGAGCGTCCAGTGAGTATGCAGTCAATACAGTTATTTTAGTTAGGTATATCATTTGGTTGACAAATTATAATTTTGAATGTGTAATTTAAATTTATGCAAGGATAACTTTTTTCTCACAATTATAAAAGGATGGAGCATGATATTTGGAAAGGTTCTCCTAATCTATAATTAGAATTAAACTTTAGGCACTAATATGTATATGCAAAATGTAATTCATATCTATAATGACAGGATACACCAGAAGAATCTTTAAACCAAAAATCCGGTGCTAACAAGGACCAAATGGCAACCATTAAGTATGCACATGAACATAAACATACCTGGCCCAGGTCGGAATCCCTTAAAAGCATCTTCTGCATTGATACGGCATTCAATGGAATGTCCTCTAAGCACAATATCTTCCTGCAGATCATAGGTCAGTAAAAAAAATAAAACTGATTATTATGCATTGCAGTTTAAGGACTAAATTCCTTCAAATGTCTAATTTTCAGTTTTTCATTACCTGTTTGTAGCGGAGCTTTTCTCCCATGGCTACACGAATTTGCTCTTCAATCAAATCGACAGAGGAAATCATTTCAGTAACAGGATGTTCAACCTGCAATTTTTTAGTCATTATCTAGCATAACCTCTGAATAATCTCCATAACAGGTGTATACCGCTTACAAGCACTATAGACATGCACGTCATTAAAGACAGTTTAACCTGGATTCGAGTGTTCATTTCCATGAAGTAGAAGGATCCCCTTTCATCCAAAAGGAACTCAACAGTTCCAACACCAATATACCCTATGGATGCTGCTGCTGCAACTGCAGCATCACCCATAGCTTTCCGCAATTCAGGGGTCAATGCAGGAGAGGGTGCCTCCTCGAGCAGCTTTTGATTACGTCTCTGTAAAAGAAGCCATAAACATGTGGTGCAGGAGCATAGTAACAAAGTGTTTGAGAACTAAATATATCAGAGAGCTAAATACACCAGCAATAAGAACCAAGAGGTGCCAATCTAAATGATATTTTCTATCAGTGACATTCAATCGTTAAATGATAGTATCATGTTTTGGTTTGTTTCTTTCAGCCATAAAGCCTTATAATCAATGCGTCTTGCAATCCTAGCAAAATGAGTGAAAATTAAAAGGGTCAGCAATTGTTCAACAATTGTTACTGAACATGATTTTACTGCAAAGCATGATGCTAAGAGCAACCTGTCCTTATTAGTTGGGCTAATTAGTTATTTCATTGGTTAGCTCAGAGACATCTTAGACTGATTCATTATACACAAGTAAAAATTAATTTACATCAGTTTCTTGAAGTTGACCCCAGGTTTAACCCTGCCTTTGTTAAAGATATAAAATGAAAAGGGAATTTTTATAGGATGGCGTAGGACATTCAGACTTAAGGCATTCAAAACTGAGACTAGACCCTGCATTTTTAACATAAATCCATGTGGATCCCACGTAGGATGCCCTTTCATGGACAACTTATATCTGTTCATGTATAGAAAAATTGCAAGGTTAATAGTTTCCTAAACTCTGCAAAGTAATATACTTTAAACTACAATGCCTTTGGTTTTATGTCAACTACTCTGGGAGTGTAAAATTACCCTACAGTCACTACCATATTTGACACTTTAGATTTTGCCATATTTGACACTTATTATTTTGCACTAAAATGTGAGTGAAGCACATCTATGGCCACACCAAATGTAAGTGGTATGAATAATTTGGAAGAGTCTTTCAGCTTGCTCACTTCAAATTGTCAAAGTTGGCTTAGAATTAGGATCATTTTACAAATTTGGCAAACCACGACACTGGGCTTAGTTTCTGTAGTAACAAGAAGCATGCTTTTCTCCCCCAGCTAAATTCAGTAACCTCATTGGATTGGCAAGTTGTAGTGCATCAGAGATGCAAGCAAAATGAGACATTTAATAGTACCTGAATGCTGCAGTCACGCTCACCATAGTGAACAACATTACCATATTTATCTGCAAGAACCTGCAAAATCACAAGGAAAGGTAAATCCAAAAGATAAAACAGTATATATTCATCATTTACAATTAGGCATTACAAGAATTCTGTCTTCTTTTTTTTCTTCTCTATGTTGTTCCTACCGTACAGGTACAGACTAAATAGAATGCAGATTTTTATGTCAATGAGTTTAACTAGTGGGGAAACAGAATGCAAAGATAATTTTCTCCCACATAGATATATAATAACTGAATTTACAAAGAAATATGCAAGAGGTAAACACTCTAAAATATAGAGTGAAAAATAGAAATAAAAAAATACTGATGGAACCAAAAATAATTAAAATAGAAAGCCACATATATAGAAAAAGAAAAGGGTAACTTAAAGAAAAATATGTTGAATATACATCATGCATATGAAAGTGTCTATTGAAACTCCAAAAGCACCTTTTTATGTGTCTAAAATGCCATTCTCTCTCTCTCTCTCTCTCTCTCTCTCTCTCTCTCTCTCTCTCTCTCTATATATATATATATATATATATATATATATATAACCAAAATGATTATTTAGTTTGGCTATTATTTCTAACCAAGAACAAACCAATAAATTCATAAATCATAAGTTTCAGTTCAGTTTGATTGGTTTGGATGATGTTTGTCAGTTTGAACTCTTTTTTTTTTTTTTTTTTAACAGGCCTAGTATAATTTGGTTTGTGGTTTAGATATTAAACCACAAACCAAAATGATTATTTAGTTTGGCTATTATTTCAACCAAAACCAATAAATTCATAAATCATAAGATTTTGTTCAGTTTGATTGGTTTGGATGAGGTTTGCCAGTTTGAACTCTTTTTTTTTTTTTTTAACAGCCCTAGTATCAGCTTGTAGGTCAAGAATCTAAGTGCCTGAATTGTTTTAATTCCAAACCAAACTAGTACTCTAGGACAAAAGGACAGCCACAACACAAGGGATACACCACGGTGATTAATTTTTGTACATTGTTATTATTTTCTCTTTGTTATTCAATTCATGCCAATGGCCTGTGCTATAAGCCATAAACAGGGGGCAAATATGCGACTCTCAACTGTACAGCTGCTTTTAAACCTCAAGCTAAGGTTATCATAATTTAGTAGTTACTTAGAATAAACAAAACAGAATGCTCTTCTTGGGCCATGAGAAATTGAATCAATCCCGTCCACGAATCCGTACCGATAATTCTGGATAGCAATTTGCGGGAACAACAAATACCTGGAACTCAATATGCCTTGGATTTTGAATGTACTTCTCCAAATAAACCCCATCATTTCCAAATGCTGCAGCAGCCTCACTCTTAGCTTGCTATAAAGCAAACAAATAAAGGAACCAAATTCAATTCATGCAATAATTCATAATTTAATTTTGCAGAAATACTCATTAACAAATAATTTCAATCCCCTAGAAGATGATTAAATGTAATGATAAAAGTATTCACCATGAAAGGACCAAAAATTCATGGCGCTAAAAAATATACAGAAGTATGTCATGTACAGTGGTTATTAAATCTATTTAAGAAGTAAACACTCATGTTATGTTCTCTAAGAACAAATATCTAAAAGCAACACTCTTATGGCTTCCTGAGTAATTGTTCTAGTTGGTCTGGATTTTGGGTGGGTTGGTCGATGTGGAGGCGGTTCAAGGAGGGGAATGGCTACCCCTTGTTGAATAGTCCATGGCCAATGGATCTCCTCAACGGACCAGGAAAAAAAAATAGTAGAAAAGGGAAAAAGAAAAACAACACCAACTTCAAATGACAAAGCAGGAGTAATACAATTGATTGAAGCCTCTTCTGCATGTGTAGTGCAAACACACTATATTTCCTCACTAAACTCGATACTGCTTAAAAATATGTCAAAGCTAACTTTTTGGATAATCTTGTTTTGCTTTGAGTCTTATATTTTGTGATTCCAAAATTCTTTGCCGAAGTGAAAAATCTAAAAAGAATATTCACAAAAATCAAAACCTAAAAAGGTAACTCTGAAGGTAATAAACAAATATTGAGACAAGAGTACCTGTAGCAACTTCACAAACTCATCAGGTTCTTTAGCAAGGCGCATACCACGTCCACCACCACCTGCTGTTGCCTACAAATTGTAGAGCAGTTGTCACATTATAGAAGCTTCAACACACTTACTTTTCTATTTCTTTTCATTGACATTAGTAGGAATAGAAAAATAAATCCCAGAGTCTCAAAATTGCAACTCCAAACTCGATCATTGTAAAATTTCTCATTCCAAGTGTTTTCTTTTCATTAGTAACAAAGAAAAATACAATTAGGGATAAGCTATAAAATATCAAATAGCTTTTAAACATGCAAGCACACAGACACATGCACACATAAATTGGAGGATTCGGGACAGATTTGCCCCTGAACATTTTGAATTTCAAAACATAGTCCTTAAATTGAAATTTTCACAATCAAGCCTCAAACTTGAAATGACAGCAATTTGTAGCTTTCTTTGGGACTCCATTCAATTTGCATAGATGGACAAATGGAACCCTACAAATTTCATATAACCCCAATGGAAAAGCAAAGATCAGTCTGTCTTTTCATGTTTGACAGTTTTAATTGCACTACATTGTCAAAAATAAAAAAGTTCAGAGTGTAAACATACACTCCATCCTAAATTCAAATCCACATGCATATTCACTACATTGTCAAGAATAAAAAAGTTCAGAGTGTAAACATACACTCCATCTTAAATTCAAATCCACATGCATATTCAGTAGGTTGCTGATTCACAAGCACACATAAGAAAATTTCCAACAAAAATTACAAGGAGTCTGTAATTCTCTTGTTTTATGAATTATTAAAAGCCCTAAAAGCAGGGGGAAAATACTGTTCAAGTTGGCAGAAAAGTAGGAATGCTGCAATTTGTTCTTATTTGTATAAACCTAACTGCCATTTATATAGCCTGAAGGGTAGAAACGTTGCAGTTTCAAATGGACAAGAAATCCAAATATGAAGCTAATGACGCATCTGTTGGTTGCCTGGAAAGGAGATATCCAATCTGGAAGCCTAAAGTCATTGATCATCATCAAGAATAGGGGTATTTTGGTCAAAGGGCTTTCCTTGGTAGTTGAGATTTCTTTTCTCTTTGAGGATGCTATTTATCATGAATATTCTTGTTTAGGGATATAAATTTTCTAGTTTTTATTAAAAATTCTACAATTTAAGAAGATTGTTTTGGTTCTACAAATACAATTTAAGAAGATTGTGACCTAGCTATTTTCATAGACTTTTGAGTGATAAAATTATGAGAATTTGAGTTCAGAATCGTGAAAGAATTATTTGATGTGTGAGCTCATATAGTCTTCTCCTTTTCTTTATTATTGCTACAATTCCTTGGGAACTGTTCATAATCGCAGTACTGTGAACAGCATAAAACCTTCTCTTTACCCCACTCTAATCATCCCATGAACTAACACAATCCCTAACTCCTATATCTCTAACCTGATCCCTACTCTTTTTCACTAACTAAGCTTCTCTAAGCCAATCTAAATCTCAGATTGAAGTTGCTGCTTTGCTGTCTTGAAATTTTGCAACCAGGTCCAGTGGTTCCAACTCACAAAATAACCAACTTTTATCCTTTAAAAAATCGTTTCTCCAATCCCAATTCAGTCTACATTATCCTGAAACTCCAAATTTTTAATTATCACCCTACATCCCCAACTTTATAAATTCCAAACCCATCATAAATGCCAGGCAGACTTTTCAAATGTTTCCTGCATCAAAATCATAACCATTATAGAACAAATTACTAGGAGGGAAAATTATTTACCTTGATCATCACAGGAAAACCAATCTCATGAGCAAGCTTCATTGCTTCCTCTGTACTCTGAAATAATAACAATACAAAAATCAATTCCAAAATGGCTAATCAAGTAGTAGAAAATTTAGCCTTGTTACATTAATCCATACAAATAACAAATAGCAATAATCATAAATAAAATACAAATAGCTAACTGAACGATGTAATTATTTTAACACCAAGGCACTTGAATCAGAATAGCCGAATATAGTACCTGTAGCAACCCATCACTCCCTGGTACAGTTGGGACGCCAGCATTCTTCATTGTTTCTCTGGCAGTTGACTTGTCACCCATGACTCGGATACTGTTGGGCTGCAAGATTGCAAATTCATATTTTCTTTTGACCAATTATGTGAGAAATAATCAGCATGCATTCATGAGCTAAAGAGAATATCAATTCTTCTTGTTCTATAACATCTTGGCTAACTGGATAAATTTGCTTCTTTCTAAAATAGAAGTATAATAAATTTTCTAATTTTGTGATATTTATCATAGATATGGTTAGAACTTCTGTAAAGATGAAAAAGTTCAATTGAATAATACAATATGGACAAAATGCACGTTTCTAATACTCTGTAATCCATACTTATATGCGCTTAAGTTTATAACCAAAATAAACTTTCCAAGATGCATTTTGGTGAAAACTAATCCATATAGTTTAAGGATATTTAAAACAATATGTAATTTTACAGTATACAAACTTAGGATTTTCCTTAACTTTTGTACAATTTATTGGTTTCTACTTACATTAGGTCCAATAAAGTTGATTCCATGTTCTCTGCACATTTCAACAAACACTGCATTTTCAGCAAGGAAGCCATATCCAGGGTGCAACATTGTACATCCGCGACTAATAGCAGCTGATAAAACATTTGGAATCAACAAGTACCTGTAGAAACACAGGTCAAAGTAAAACATACATATTTTGCCACTATCATTCAAATGTGCAACACAAGTGTGCTGAAAATCAATTAATGGGAAAACATAACACTGTTCATGTGCCAAATTGTTTTTTCGACGTCAAACAAAAAGAAATGAAAAAAGAAAAGGAGGGAAAAGCAGAAATATTGGAACCAATAAGTAATATATGGTGTGGTGCGGAAAACTTAAAACTATTTCACTTGATATAGTTCTGTTAAATTAAATTTTTGGATATGTTTATTCAATTTAGTGTTTAATTTTTAATTATATGTATAAATTCCATTTTACTGGGTATTAAAAGTGCTTTTAAGTAAGTGTTATTCTCTACACTCGACTAAATGACAACATTTTTACTTTTCTATCTGAAACAATTTCAAAAACCATATCAAACTGTAACAGTTTAGTTCTATTTGGTTTAGTTAGTTCAGTTAAGCAGTTTAGTTTAGTTTGTTTAGTTAAACAATTTTGTTTGCTTTGAAAGTTTTCAAATAAGAATCCGTTTGGAGAGTCTGAAATTGGAGTTGGAATTAAAATTTTCAATTTCAGTATTTGACAGCCATTTAGAATTAGAATTGAAATTTTACCTACAATTTCATGGAATTATAATATAACTAAAAAACAATTTCATAATTCTATTTTCAACCCATAAGAATTACAATTCCATAATCACCACTACCATCTTCTCTCTCACGGCTACAGTTATCCCAAGCATCACCGCCGGCGACGGTAGTCCGCCACCGTCCGACGATGATGACTCGTCAGACCGTCATCACCAGCGACGATGGATCGCCGGACTACCACCACCGGAGACAATGGCTCGCCGGACTACCACCGCAGGCGAACCACCCACACCGCCATCATCACCATCAACGGTCCACTACCACTCTCAACTCTACCGCCACTTTTATTGTCACCAATTTTTTTTATTTAATTTTAATTTCAATTCCAATTTTTTGTGTGAAACAAAATTTGGAATTACAATTCCAACACAATTTTAATTCTAGATAATTGAAATTGAGAATTTCAATTCCAATTCCAATTGCTTGCCCCAAACGGACCCTAAAAAAATTTGGAGTTTGATTTGGCAATTTCCACAAATAACACCAAACCAAACCAGGTTCTCCAGTTTGACGATTTGTCTAAATTTCTAAAAGGTCTTTTGTCTCTTATATTAAGGCATTTCAAAACATAAATATTATCTTTAAACTTCAAGCAGGGAAAAAAATAATTTGGTGAGCACAGGATATCATAACAAAAGGATAGAGACAAAAGAACTTTAAGTTCCTTATGCCATATGCTATTGAGTTCCAGTTTAGGTGTAGTCAAGATTATTTTATTGGACCCTTAATGGAACTACACATCTTAGTGCTTGAAGAGGGTCATTTTTAATACTTTTCTGTCCCTGCTTCTTTATATCCTTTATAACTTTGGCCATTTGAGACTTCACACTTTTCCCCCAGGTGCAGTAGGACGAGAGCTCAAACCTATAACTCTGCCAAGTCTCCACCCATCAACTACCTAAGCAAAAAACTGGGTGGCAAGTCTCACTTGATCATAAGAAAATAGTTAAAGAAGAGGTATTTGACACATTAAAAAACGGATGCACATAAGACAATAAAGATCACATGAATTGAAAAAGAAGCAGCAGCAGCAAACGAAATTGCAACCACTTACGACTGACTGCTTGGTGCTTCACCTATGCAAACAGATTCATCGGCCAATTTGACATGAAGTGCATCCTTATCAATGGTTGAGTAAACAGCAACACATGGTATCCCCATTTCATGAGCAGTTCGAATAACACGCACAGCAATTTCTCCTCTATTTGCAATCAAAATTTTATTAGCACGGCAAGTAGCCCCAAGAGCACCTCCATTGTTTTTAGCTTTATGACTAACTTGGGCAACCTTAACTCTTTGTCTTGGAAAGTTAAGTTTACTCCCCACCATAAAGCTACATTGGGAACTCCCAATTCCTCTACTTCTCCCCATGAATAAACCCTTCATAAATTGAATATAACATCTCAGCATATATAGTTCTAATCAATAATAACTCACATTACAACAAAAAGAAACAGATTTTTGACATCAAAGAGCAATTCTTGACTAATAAAGATACATACTTTTGCTACAAAGAATCAAACAGAGCAAAGCAGACCCATATAAAGTGCATTAACATGAAAATGACTCTCAACAATCAAAATAATGAAAACCCAGAAAGAAGAAAATGAACTTACTGGAGGAGTTGAAAAAACAACAGATTTGGGTCTGCATACTGGAAATGTAGCTTCCATTCTTGAAATCCAAAGAAAAAAGCAAGAACCCAAGATCCCAAGTAGAGAGAGAGAGAGACAGAGTAGTTGTTTGAATGAGGAAGATGGTGAAGGAAGGTGAGGACTTTGGGATTTTTAAGATTTAGAAAAGGAAGCAAAATGGTCGATAGAAACGAGGAGAGCGCAAGAGTCGTGAGATTGAATGCTCCGTCTGATTCGTTGGCAAATTCACCAGCTTCTGTTCAATTTATCTGCGGTTCTCCTTCTCTGCAATTCTATACAATGTGCTCAATAAATTAAGAGGATGAGAATTTTTTTTTTCCTGATATTAATATTTAAAGGGCAAATTATTATAGAGAACCATAAAATTTATAAAAATATAAACTTTGACATTTGTATTTCCAAAATTTTATAAAATAAAAAATATTTGATTCAATTGTTACTATTAGTTATTAAGGATTACCTCTTAATTTAATCTGCCTAAAAATAAAATAAAATAAAATAATTATATGTTCTGTAGTTCATTTTAGGGAAATAGATGCAACCAATTTCAATTTTGCCACCCAACTAATAGAACCAAATTAAAAAAGATTGCATCTTGAAAACTAATATAATTTCAGGCATTTTAATAGATATAAATTAATCAATTGGAATTATTTGGACTCTTCAATTTTGAAAATTTGATCATCTGTTAGTAGTCTAAATGACTCAATTAACTAAAATACATATAAAAATTAAAAAGACAATTTAGTATGATAAGTTTAAAGATTAATTTGACTTTTAAACATTTAATTAGTAAGGAAATAATAAAAATTCTTTCAATTTTGATTTGGAATATATAATGACACTAATTTGTTAATTATTACTAACACTAACTCGTTAATTTGGAATAACATTAATTTGTGGAATCACTAATTTATTAAATTAGCCTATTACACTTATATTCAATAGTTGATTAATTGTGTTAAAAATTAAAATTAGTTGATCATACTGAAATTATGATTATAAGTAAAATTATCCCATGTTTAACAAAAAATTTTGATCCTTCTCAGGGTAGTACACTATATTTCTTTACACTTATACACATGAAAATTGTGCTACATATAAATAGAAATGAGTGAATAAGAAAGGAGATCAATTTCAGAGATGTAATGAAGCTAACTTCAATATTTCATCAGGAGTTGTATATGGGTGATGGTGCAGAAAATAAACTGAATTTCCAACTTGGTATGGAAACAAATCTCTATCAGTAATATTCTGATGCCAGAAAAAGTTGCTTTCTGCTATCATTTACTGTTTGATTCAGTAACCTTCTCATCTTGCTCGTACACAATGCGAGTGCCACACTCTTTCACATGAAACCCAGATGGCATTCGCACAGAAACATGCACTTCATCCCCCACTTCCAGTTCATCTCCAAACTTCCAATAGCTTAACCACAGCATTTCCTCATTTTCATCTGGGATTCCATAGAAGGTTGGACTATAAGTCCAGTTTACACCCTTGGTTTCATTATTGATTTTAGCATAATGACCAGCAGCATGCAACCAAAATACCTGATCATCACGTGCATAAACTGCACATAAATTTAAGCCACGGATCTTGCGACCAAGAAATGAAGTTACTGTGAAAGATATTGAGGAGCCTATGATTTTATGGTTGAACCAGTGTGGAATTTCACTCCCGGCAATGAAGAAGCTGAATATGCCGCATTCTTGCAGTACCTGAGCCATCAACTTATTGACTTTAGAGTAGCATTTGATGAAATTATCAAAAAATGCAGAATACAACAAGGTTTTAACAAAAATGTAAAAAAGAAACTGATAAGAGGCAACAGAGAACCTGGGGAAGAGTCCTCCTTTCTCTGTTTGCTATGGTATTGAACATTGTCATTTCGTCGCTTACAAAGCATGCCAAGTTGAACAAGCCCAAATCATTCATCATTTCCATGTCCATATGTATGGCTGATTCTAGCTTAAACAAACCTTGGACTTCAACTAGTTGGCCGCAGCCAAAAAGTTCCACCTGCAAGGTTGTCAGCAAATTTGGTAGATTTGTAATTCTTTCCAATGATGTGCAGCCCTCTGCCTTTAATTCCTCCAAAGTTGTTGGAAGCTCCGGAAGAGATTGGAGCTTTGTGCATTGGTCTAAGCAAAGGTACTGGAGTGTAGTGAGGCTGTTGATGCTTTCTGGAATGTTAAGGATTGGGTTTCCTTTAAGATCCAAGGATTCCAAGGAGCGTAGACTACTTAGATCATATGGAATAGCAGTATCTGACAGATTGCAGTCTGCTAGACTTAAGTTTACTAAATAACTTGGTAGAAAAGCCAAAGAGGAAGTGATTGATTGTGGATTTTTTCTTGGTAATAACCAAGACCAGAAAGTGGAATACCATGGTACATTCATAGCTTGTGAGGGACTCAAGGCCGTGCCATCTGCATAAAGGACCCTCAATGATTTCATTTCCCTCATCTCCTCAGGCAGCTGATCAAGTTTCGAGCAACCAATCAAATTAATTTTTTCAAGAGACTCCAATAAACCAATTTCTCCTGGAAGCCTCTTGAAATTTTTGCAGTCTCTCAAATTTAGTAAAATAAGTCTTTGAAGGTTGCCAATAGATTCATCAAGCTCAATCAAGTTTATGCAATCTTTGAGCTTCAATCTCTCAAGAAAAGGTAGTCCCATGAAGTTTGGGGTTTTAACAAGGCCAATGGAATGACTCAGGTTAAGGATTTTCAAGGCAGAAAGAAACTATTGAAAAGAAAAATGTAATTAGCAACGTATTGTGCTAGCTAGCTAGACAGATATATATATATATATATGTAGAGAGAGAGAGGTATCAGTATCATACCCTCATTCCTTTCCAAACATTTATTAGGCTGCTGTTGCGCATGTCAAGAACAACAAGCTTCTCCAAGTGAAAATTATTTGGTATAAATTTTAAAGGAAATCCACGCCAATACAACCATACTAATCCTTTAGGAAAATCTCCATAGTCTCCACTGAGTTTAACAGAATTGAGCTGGAGCAACTTCAGTTTATCCATCTTTACAAATGGCTTTGTTTTCAGGTTCACTTCATAAAATGCAGTTGCTAAATCATTACTCACATGTTTCCAGGATAAGAAACCAAGCTGATGTCTTTTTGAATCATTTGCTGCATCAGGAAGGATTGATTCGTCAGGAGAATCTTCAAAATGGTTTCTTTTAGCATGTATTACACCAGTATTTTCTTCCTTTAGCATCTGCAGGTTTAGCGTAAGGCCCTTAACTGTTTCTGTACCCTGCTTTGCCAAAGAAAAAGTGAAGAATAATATCACAAGCAACTATGAAAAACATGACAAGCAACAAAGCATTTGCATATGAAATAACCATGAAGTTCTCTACTTACAGTATTTTCTCTTAGTACATTGAATGCATCCTTGTTACGCCAAAGTCTACTGCGTTTCCCAGGATCCTCCGGTGATTCTTGACGAACAATTTCTCTTCCCATGTCTCTAACCAATTGATGCATCATCAGCTTGTTGCCTTCATTAATTGTTAAAAGACACCTACCAACGAGATTATTAATTCCAACTACTGTATAGAATTTACAGCCATCTAATATGCTAAATACATAATCTTTGTCCATTCCAGTGAAGAAACAAGCTACATCAAGGAACAAACTTTTATCATGATCATCTTGTACAGAGTCAAAGCTTACTCTAAGAATCTTTTGAATTTTACTGTCAGGAATTGCTTCCAACTTTTGCAATGCACTTTCCCATACATCAGTGCTTTTGCCCGAAAGAGAGGAACCCAGAACTTGAAGAGCTAAAGGAAGCCCACTACAAAGATCCACTGCCCTTTTGGATTGCTCTTTGAAATCTTCAATAGGATGATCTTGTACAAAAGCATGCCAACTGAAAAGCTGAAGTGCTTCCTTATCATCCAATTCATTAACTCTAAACATCTTATTAACCTCATGAGCCCTTAGTAGACGTTCATGTCTAGTTGTTATAATGATTTTACTTCCAGGACAAAACCATTCTCGCATTCCAATTATTGTATTGAATTGGTCCAACTGATCCAGATCATCAAGAACAAGAAGAACTCTTCTGTGACATATAGCATCTCTTATCTTGATAATTCCTTCATCTATATTATATATTTTGTTTGTTTTACCCTTCAGGAGATCTGAAAGAAGTTTCTTTTGCAAGTGAACAAAACCATTAGATTGTTCAGAAGTTTCTCTAACATTTGCAAGAAAGCTTGTACCATCAAATTTGTCATGGTTCTGGTTGTAAACAATCTTAGCAATAGTTGTCTTGCCAATTCCCCCAACTCCGTATATTGTTGCTATGCCAACATCATTTGAGCCATCTTGTAACCACATGTTAATATCAGCTATACGAGAATCTATTCCAACTAAATAGGGAGCAACATTCAGCACAACACGGTTTAGTTTATTTCCAACCTCTTTGACAATATTTTGAATAAACTGTGATTGATACCTGCCAAAATCAAAATGAAAAGTAAGAAAAAATTGCATATTAAAACAATCATATTATTTGTTAGTTGATCATGATTTTCACAAGAATGATTTAGATAGATAGATCTCAAAGGAGAGTAGTTGACGATAAAGCATAAGCTGGTAAATTTTAATTTACATCATTGGCAGGATTGAGGCTCGTATAATGAGAGTCGAGCAAGTCACTTGAAGAGAAATGTGAGGAGGCTCATAACAAGGAAATTCAAATATGCCGGAAGATCAAAAGAGCACCAGGACTGGTGGACAGAGAATTAGATACCCTATGGTAAGATTTGAGAGAAAAGGATTCAAAGAAGGTTGTGTAAAACAGCAAATGAACATATATGCCTATCAATTGGATGATATTTTTCTGCAGCAGTGTCAGGGGATATCTTAATGCAGCATAAATTG
Source organism: Aleurites moluccanus (assembly GCA_948193065.1). Taxonomy (NCBI): domain Eukaryota; kingdom Viridiplantae; phylum Streptophyta; class Magnoliopsida; order Malpighiales; family Euphorbiaceae; genus Aleurites; species Aleurites moluccanus. Next base: position 11,115 of record CANXYC011033921.1, on the reverse strand, counting down.
CAGTAATCATATATGGATTATACCATCTATCAATTTAAGCCCCTCAGTAATGGCAAACAGGTGATTTTTAAATGATATTCAGTTCTTTGTTTAGAGTCCTACTTATTATCTCTAATTCCAGTTTTTTTTTATTTTTTATTTTTCCTTTTGAGTGTTATGATCAAATGCAGATCATACATGCTAGGAATTAGACGATTAGCAAAAAAAAAAAATAAGGCTTTTTGGTGTAGCATAAGGGATGGATTGGTCAACACTGTGAGAAGCACATCCACTTACTAACTAGGATAAATCTTTGGGGTTATGGTTAGGTTATGATTGACAAAGATTTTCTACATGCCTTTCACCCCTTTTCTGTTAGCACCTCTAAATTTCTGTCACTATGACATAAACACATTAATGTTATACAAGTTAAGAACTTTTAGCCCTCTATATGAATTTATAATTATTTGTCTCAAAATGATTCTCTTATAATCAAGGAGCCTATTAATTGATTCTGGGTTTATGGGATTCACACTTCTTCATCAGATTTTTAAATCTTTTATGTGCCCATTTCGCAGCTTTTCTTGCAACCATCCATAAGAAAATGTACCAAAAAATAAACATTTCCTATTCATAATTAACCCAGCTTTCTTATGCATTTACTTGAAAAAACAAAGCTTGTTCAATGTTCCTCTATTCTAATTTTAAAAAAGAGGGGTTTGGGGGAGATGTTACCTGTTTTCTAAGACCATCCCTCCCATATCTGCAACTTCTGTAAGAGCTTTTCTCCATCCATCCACCATACCCATCTCCTCCTTGAACACCATTTCATGTCTAGTAAAAGCTTGACCATAGCTCCCAGTCTGATTCCCAACTTGGAATGGATCCACATCATAGAAAACAGGCACTACAATGTGCCCAACAGTTCTTCTCCTTTCCATAATCATCACAAGTTCATCAAGGCACCATCTTGAAGAGGCATAGTCTTTTGAAAGAACAATTACAGAGATTCTTGATTCTTGAATTGCTTTCTTGATCTCTTTCTCAATATTTTCTCCTCTTTCAATTTCATCATCATCTCTAAAAGTGTGAATCCCTGCTTGAATTAGAGCTGTGTAGAGATGATCAGTGAAATTCTTGCGGGTATCTCCACCTCTAAAGCTCAAGAAAACATGGTATGTCCATCGAAATGATGATGATTCTTGATTTCTTGGAGCAGCCATTACAAAGAAACTCAAGATTCAAGAAACAAAGGAAGGAAAGGTAAAAAAAAAAATGATTTGAGTATTCTCCCTTTCGTAATTTCAAAGCAAGAAAAAGGAAAATGTAGAGAATAATAAAATATAAAGTTGTAGAAGTTTGACTTGTGTATTTGCATTTGTTCCCACCATTTCCAGGAACCTTTCTATTTGCACAGGATGAAATGAATATTAAGAGAAAACCAACAATAATCCCACAAAATATTTAACTTACATAATATTAATAAAAATTAGTTGAATCCTCAAATCCAATATTTTTATCCATTCTTGATTAACTAAAATTAGTTGTCAAAATAAAACTCTTTAATTATTTTTTCTTAATATTAAAACTGAGGACTCAAATTTAAATTTTTTATAGAATTAATTATTATTTTTATTTTTTTTATAAAATGACTCAATATATTAAATTTTTCTAATCTTTTAAAAATATACTAACTCTTCTTAATAAATATCACAATATACTACTCATTTTGTTTAATTTTACTGTTAGTCAACCATACAAGAGCAGTAACTCTTATTCTTTAATTTTAATTAATTATGTTTTATTTTTATTTTAAAATTTTTTTTAGGGTTAAAAAATATATTTTCATACTTTTGATAAATTTAAAAATAAAAATATTTTTTAAAAAATATTTTTTTACTTTTTACTTTTAAAATTATCAAAAATATGAAAATAAATTTTTATTTGTATTAAAAAATTTAAACAGAGATAATTTAATTTCTTCTTAAATTATTTTTTTAAAATAAAAAATAAAAAATATTTTTATTTATTTTTTATTTTAAAATTTGTAAAAAATATGAAAAAAAAAATTAACTTTGAATTATTTTACTAGAGAAAATAGTAATTAATCATTTTTTATTTTATACAAACCAAATATAACACATGGCCAAATTAAACTTGTTTTAAATTTATTTTGCTACAACTAACTAGTTTTTTATTAACCAATATTTTTAATTAATTTTTATGCATGATAAAAAGTAAAAATATATAAATATTATTTTAAATAAAAATATATATAAATATAAAATTATTGTATATTTTATATTATTATTATCATTATTAAATTTTTAAACTGATATTTCTGTTAATATTTTTATTTTTATATATTAAGCTAAAAATTTAAATTATCAATTATAATAAATTAAATGAAAGAAAAAAAAAATTATGAGAAAATATAATGAAAATAATTACATTATAATGTATTCAAAATATTATGCTATCTTATTTTTTTATGTTGTTAATTTTTTTTTTACTTAAAAATTAAAGAATATTTAAATAAAAAATAATCAATGATTTTATATTTATAAATTGATTTTTAAAAAAAAAATTATTGTTTGAATTTAATAAAATTAAATAAAATTTAAATTAGAATGATATTTTCACTTAAAAGAATATTTTGATAAAAATAAAAAAGAATTAAAAGAATATTCATGAAAAATAATTAAATAAAAGAATAGTTTAAAAAAAATAATTAAAAAATATTTGTGAAAATAATGAAATAAAAGAATACTTTTATCAAATAAAAAAAAACAATTAAAAAAATATTCATGAAAATAATTAAATAAAAAATATTTTGATAAAAATAAAAAATAATTAAAAAATATTCATGAAAATATTAAAAAAATATTTTCATAAAAAATTAAAAGAAAATTTTTGAAATGAAAAATAATTAAAAAAAATATATTTTTCAATATTGTCATTAAAATTCAACTAACTCAGATCTAATATGAAGTGATAATTCAGATTACAAAAATAATTTATTATGTTACATTAGCATTTTTATTAATTTTTGATCAGAATCTAACTAGTTATCTTTAATTATAAAAATTTAAGTATTGGCCAATAAGAATTTAATTATAAAAATTTAAGTATTAGCCAATAAAAAATTTTTTTAGTGATTACATTGAAAAAAAAAAAAAAGGTATTTTTTTATATCATTTATCCTATTAAAATATATAAAATTACAAAAATTAAAATATTATTTTAAAATTCATAAGCACATTAGAATAAATGTAGTAATCATGAGTATTGAGAATGAGTTTTTTTTTTTTTCATTCATTTACTTTTGGTTATTTGACACTAGTTTATGTTATAAAATTAATATATTTGCAAGTTTTCTTTTAAATTCTAATGTAGAATGATCTTTTATATTTTTTCTTGGTATTCATTGTATAAACACAAGTCCTCTTCCACATTCTTTTATGTCATTTCATTATGTACAAAAAAAAAAATTATTTTATTATTTTTTTGAGATTTTTTATTTTTGAAATTAAGGATTGTATATTATTTTGATATTAAATTAATTTTTTTATTTTTAAAAAAGGAAAATAAATTTTGTATTATTTTATTTTCATGTTAGATAGATAGTTGAAAAATTAGTTAATAAATTTGTTGAGAAAAAGGTACTAGTTAATAATTACTATTAGTTCCTAAAAAAAATAATTACTATTAGGATATAATAAATGTTTAAAATACTTTAGCCTATTGCAATATCTCCATACACATAATAAATTATTAGTAATATTATTTAAGAATGTAATAATAAAAATTCAAATCTCATTAATAATAATAATAATAATAATAATAATTTTATTTCCATATTTTATATATAACACACTCTTTCGTATTTATTTACTTTAAAATAAATTATTTATAATAAAATAGATAATTTATATTATATACTAAAAAGGAGAAGAAAATAAGTGATTGGAAGGTAATTCAAAGAATCATAATATAAGCAAATAGCCTCAACAAAAGTGCATATTTCTAAAAGAAAAAAAAAATCCTCATTTTGGTTATATCCAATCTCATAGGGAGTAGTATTATTTTTTCTTTTTATTTCATCTTGAATAAAATCTGATAGTTTCTGCTGCCAGTGAAATGATAAGAAAAAGAAATTGTAATTAATTATTTTGAAAAAATCTTTATTTTTTTCAATTTTTCAATCCTGCATTTAAGAAAAGGGTTGTCAAATTAAAGGGAGAAGTAAAGTCTTTGCTCCCATTGTTAGAAACTCTCAGCTACCTGAATGGAATAAAGTCCTCACCATTGACTGACTCTAACCTTGTCAAGTACCATTACTATACCCTTAACACAGTTGCTAAGAACTGGAGCTTCTTCTTCTTTCTCTTTCTTACAGATTAAATCTTCAAAGCACTAATATGAATAATTTTAACTGACCCATTTCATTTCTCAGGTAAAAGTTGCAATCTTTCTTGTTCTGGGTAGTTTTAATTTTTCTTTTCTTTTCTGGTTAACCAAACAGAAAGTTAGGGTTTTGGTTTTTTTCCTTTTTTGCTTTGCAAATTTTGAATTTTTATGCTTTTTGCTCAATTGGGTAACTTTCTTTTCATTATGGGTTAATTTCATGCTGGTTAGTTACGGGTTACTATTATTTTTATTTATAAATATGCCTATTGTAGGGTTTGGGAAAGAGCTGTGATGGAATTGAAACTGATACCTCTGCAATTTTTTGGGATTTTGATTGTTTGTGTTGTGCTTCGGTTTGTGGCTTCTGAAACTGTAAGTTTATGAAATACAACTTTTTTTAGCAAGTATTTGCTTTATTGTGCAAGTTCAAGAATTTTTAAGTTTGTTGAATGAATGTGTACTCTGAATGTTGACTTTTTGTTTTTTTTAGATATCTAATGACAGGGTTCATGGTCCACTGGTAGCTTCCAAGAATGAAAGCAGTAAAGGTGCGAGTAGTATTGCTTTTCTTGTAAATAGAGATATATTTAGAGCTGTTTGTTTCTTTGCTTGAAGTATGATTTTTCCCCAATTTTTGGGGCAGAAAAGAGATTATGTAGTTGCCAATTGAAATTATATGCCTCTCTAAAATGTCACTTTTGGAATGGCATTACATCCTAGGAAAAAATGGAATGTGGATGGGAATCTGATCTGGGTAGAACACGGGGTAAGCTCTTGCTTATCCTTGTTGAATATTGAAATTTCAATCTTAGTTTCTGCTATCTTACCAAGGTGCTCAATGAGTTAAGAATTACTGAAAGCTTCTTTATAATCCATTATTGATTTCAAATCCAATTTATCATGTACAAGTTGATGGGAACCCGGTTTCATGTTCTCTATAGAAAGAAAAGTGTAATAAAATGTGGAAGATGCAGAGCATATAGTGACATGGAAATGTAACTCCTTGACATCCAAATATCAGAAAGTAAAAAAAAAAAAAAAATACAAAAAGATAGTACCATGGAAGTCAATGAAACAACAAAAGCGCCGTCAATCCTGACCATATCAATACTTCCTCTGTATTATTCCCTTTGAAATCTTTCATTTATTTTTCTTTATTAATCATGAAATTGGAAAGAATGAAGCTTTCAACACTATCATGAGCAGAAGAAAATCAGTTTTCTTATGTTTTGACGGTGAAATTTCATCTTTCCTTTGTTGATTTGTTTAACCATGTACGTTTGGGAATTATGTTAAAAATTCTTTAAATCTTCAGGTAAAAGCAGTTTCGTAGTTTGCTACTTGAAACATTGACCACTGATATTTTATTGAGCCATTGGACTGCACAGGTCCAAAGGAAGGATATATTGAATTTAAGTTATGTGTCATTTTCTGTGTTAACATGTGTTCCATGTTAAATTCTTAGAAAGAATTCTGATTATCATGGAATCATGCATGGATTTGTGTAAAGCAAGCTAGTTACTATATTGAAGGTTAATTTTTCTGGTGGACAGCATGGTGCCGTTCTGGCTGGGACATCAGTCCAAATAAGGATAAGTGCTTGAAATATGTAGAAAAATCCCTGTTATGGGATGAGTCAGAGGCTCTCTGTGAAAGCTATGGTGGACACTTAGCAGCACTCACATCATCTCAAGAACTAAGCTTCAGTAAACAGCTGTGTGGCAAAAATGTTAATGGCTGTTGGGTTGGAGGAAGAGGCGTAAACTCCACTGTTGGTTTTGGTTGGAAGTGGTCTGATAATACATCATATTGGAATGTTTCGATATTTTCTGGAGCACCTTATGGTTCAAACTGTACCAGTTCGTCATGCCGCAATAATATAGCTGATTACTGTACACTGGTGAATAACAGAACCATAAATCTTGTGGAAGAGCATTGCAACAAGTCTCATGCTTTTATTTGTATGGTTGATATTGGTACGCCTCCCTAATATATCATGGATAAATTACTATTCATCCTGTTTATCTATTTTTTATATTTTCTGTTGAGAAAATATGCACTTGTACACATTTGGTTTTTCATATTGTTTGGAAGAGCAGAATGTTGTTCCGTCACTTGTGTTAAGAAAAGTGTTTGATCCACTTTTTCTTTTTGTTTGTTTGCTCTTTCTCTGTCTCTCCTGGTTACAGACAACAAATGTTACCACATGCACTGTCATAGGGAATATCTCATTATCCTTGCTATAGTTAGTGGGTTGATTCTCTGCACAACACTAGCTGTGGTTATTTGGCTTCTTGCATATAGGCGGAGCAGGAAGCGTAGAAAGTCCCGCAAATTATCTAATCCAGCAGCTTCTGCATTAGTTCCACCATCTTGGAAAGTCTTCACTAGTGAGGAACTAAGGTCAATTACAAAGAATTTTAGCGAAGGAAATCGTCTTCTTGGTGATGCAAAAACGGGTGGCACATACAGTGGTCTTCTCCCTGATGGATCGAGGGTTGCAATTAAGAGGTTGAAGAGGTCCAGTTTCCAAAGGAAGAAGGAATTCTATTCTGAGATTGGAAGAGTTGCAAAACTTCACCATCCAAATTTGGTGGCTATTAAAGGGTGCTGCTACGATCATGGTGACCGCTATATTGTTTATGAATTTATAGTTAATGGGCCCTTAGATAGATGGCTACACCACATTCCAATGGGAGGTAGGAGCTTGGATTGGGCTATGAGAATGAAAATAGCTACAACCCTGGCCCAAGGGATCGCGTATGTATACTTCCATGACACTTTTTTACTTACTTGCAAACTGCATACTGCAGATATTATCTTAAGAATGGATGGTATAATTTTGGTTGTTTTCATGGTGATGTTGGTCTCAGTCATTTTCACTATTCTTCGCATGTCTTTTATCTATGAGGGTCTATTTCAGGTTCTGGTCATTAGAAAATAAGAGAACATCAATTAGAGAAAGATTTCTATATGATATCAATTGATCAGGTTACTATTGATGGGTCTTTATATTTGATAAGTTGTTTTTGCCATTTTAAACTAATATCTTATTTGCAATTCATCTGTGCTAGGATGGGAGTTTTCTGAAGCTGGTTCTTCAAGTTCTGCAATCATTTAATTTTAACTTTACTATCACCAGTTTGCTGATTATTGTTTAAAATATAACACCTTAGAGGCATACGTTCGATTTGCAGTTAGAATTTTGCTGTAATTGCTCACTCATTTAATCCCCCTTTCTTTGGTGGTTGCATTTTTTTTTTTTTTAAATTTTCATTTGCAGTACTTATTGTGTACACACACACACACACACACACACACACACACACTTCTGAAGTCTTGCTTGACCCATTTAGGTTTCATTCTTTGTTCTAGTTTATGTAGGTTAGTCTTGTTATTACAAGATAACAAGCGATCATCCTTTGATAACCTTGACAGCTTGACAAACATATTCTCGGCTTATGCTCATGCTTTTGACGCCTTGAACTTTTGCTATATTTGTTCCTATTGGTTTAGATAAATTGGATTGTCCATCCATCTTATTTATACCTTTCATTTTTATTTATTCTTGTGCTGCTGTCTCTTGGTACCAAAATTGTTCTACTTTTTGTTTGTAACTTTTATGCTTATTAGTGGAAATATCATGAAATATATAAACGCCTACTAACACATCATGGCCTGTGAAATTTTTTCTGTTCTGACCTTCGTTTTTATTTCTTCCTAAGCTTAGTCTCTTCTTTGATTGCTGATTAAGTGCCTGTTTCTTGGGCTGGTTTGGGATTTTTGGAACTGCTTTTGCCCCTTTATTTTTATCCTTTTTACCCTGCTGCTGCCGGACCATAGTTTGGAAGCCCCATGGGGTTGCAAAGGCAGCTGCAAAATGCAGCCCTCTCGCATCCCTAAATGGGGCTTAAGGTGGAAACAACAGTGTTCTAAGGGATAATAGATGTATTGTTATTGAATATTTCTTGGACAGAGTAGTCTATATCTAAGCAAATAATTTGTAATGATTTATTTGCTATTAACTATTTTTCATTTGCTTGCTTTCTCTTCTCGAATAGGTTCTTGCATGACAAGGTTAAGCCACATGTTGTGCATCGGGATATCCGTGCCAGTAATGTCTTGCTTGATGAAGAGTTTGGAGCGCACTTGATGGGAGTTGGTCTATCTAAGTTTGTGCAGTGGGAAGTGATGCACGAGAGAACAGTAATGGCAGGTGGCACATATGGGTACCTTGCGCCAGAATTTGTTTATAGAAATGAGCTTACAACAAAAAGCGACGTTTACAGCTTTGGAGTGCTGCTTTTAGAAATAGTCACTGGACGTAGGCCTGCACAGGCAGTTGATTCGGTGGGTTGGCAAAGTATATTTGAGTGGGCAACACCTTTGGTGCAGGCACACCGCTATCCTGAGCTCTTAGATCCTCTCATATCTTCGTCTTCTTCAGAAATTCCTGAAGCTGGTGTGATTCAGAAGGTGGTAGACCTTGTATACGCTTGCACACAGCACGTGCCCTCGATGCGTCCGAGAATGTCTCACGTTGTTCATCAGCTACAGCAATTGGCTCAGTCATCTATTTTAAAGTGACATTAACTGAACTGGAGCCATGGGATTTTCTTACTAACCACACTGTATCTGTATGATTTATTATCCCAATCGCAATGGCTTGAGAAACTGCAGAATCGTGAGAAGCAAGAGGTTAGGACTGACGTAGATTCTAGTGAGACTTGAAACACACATTTGTTGTCTTAAATGTTATTGTAGAATGACCATTTCTTTAAATTAAGTAGATTCAGTAGATCATTCTGGCCAACTTCAGTTTGTAGGAAAAGGTGCAAAATCCTTTCATGCTCCTTGCCCGTTGAATATATAAATAAATTAAAAAAAAAAAATCATGTTACTCAGTATTGATTTAGTTCAATTATGAAGAGATAATAACAGTAGTAGTTGCAAGTGTAAGCTTATTTTCACAATTGAATTTTAAAAGTTGAAATTTTTTATAATAAAGTTATCATATTTTTAAAATACTCAACATTAATATGATATTTGCTCATATACTGTGTCAGAAGTGGGATTTGAACCCACGCCCTCTCATGAGGACCAGAACTTGAGTCTGGCGCCTTAGACCACTCGGCCTCCCTGACCTTTTAGCTACGGAAGCTATAAAAGTTTTAAAAGTTTATAAACTAATTATCTATAATTTCTTTATCAAAATAGACATCTCATGTAACATCCCATCAAGTGAGAATTATCCCATACCGTTAGTGATGTAAAAGAAAATTGAAAGAGTAAACTTCTTGGCAATGGAAACGATAAAGAAACAAAGACTCCTAAGAGTTTAACTTCTTGTTGGCACTTGATGACAAGAAAATGCATTAATAGGTCTGATAGGTTGAAGAAGAAACTTTCTCGTCATTGGAAAAATTATGACAAGCATTGAGTAAAGAGTATTTCACAATCGTCAAAGTCAAAAAAGAGGAAATTCATCAATTTGGGTATGCCCTTAAACTTAGCTTACAAGGAAGCTTTGGAATCGAAATTGATCAAACCTTTAGAACCTAAAGCACCTCGAAATCCTTTGCCGAAAAATTGGAATGATAACAAGTATTGTGAGTACCACCAAACCACCGGACATAAAACTGATATGTGCATATATTTGAAGCATTAGATCCAAGACTTGGTGAATAGTGGAGATATTCTTCCTCCAAAGCCAAAACTCGGACTAGCAGCCTAAACCCTCACCTCATCTCATCTCACCAACCAAGACCAGCTCGAGCGTAGTTTGTGTAGTTTATGGAGGATTTAAGCCTAAATAATTTGACCTGTCTGAAGTTAAGTCTAAGTCTGAGTCTGAGTATGAGTTCGAGTTCTGTCCTTTCTTTTTCTTTTTGAGTCTATAATTGACAATATTGGTCCTTTTTTTTTTGGTTTTGTATGTAATTATGGATGACGGTTAATGAAAGTTTGAGTTCTTATATGCTCATATTTTCCTCCCTCATTTTGATTGTTTGATCCAATTTGAATACATAAATAAAAAAAAAAAAAGAGAGAAGAAAGAAGAAAGAAAAGGAAAAAGATAAAAGAATCAATAAACTTTGGTATAAAAGGAAATAGCTGACATTGTCAAACAGGAATAATCCAGGAGCATATGAATTGCCTTACATAAGGAGCAAAGTTTGTCTTCATCAAACTTATTACCGAGCCTTTTGGGTTTACCAAAATAATACCAACTCTAAAGAAGGATGAAAAAAAGTACATATGATTGAACAAAACTTGCCTAAAGAATAATTTTCCTTCTCCGTGTTGGAAAACCACATGGTTGGTTCTACAATGATCTATTTGACCAACTTCTATGCAGGTTTTAATTATGCTTAGATCTATCTTGTGGATAAGGAGAAAGTATAATTCTCATAGAAGAAGGGGCAACCAGACCGAACAAAAGTATTTTCGAGTCAATTTTATCCCAAATGGTGATCTACTTTAACTTTATGACAATAAAATCATGCCAACTGTTCATGAAAATATCAAATCCCTACAAAGCACCAAAATCATTCAACTGCAACTCATTTGCTCGTTGTAATTGGGGCATGCGTGTCATTGGAAAAATCTTCAAATGGATATCTTAATGGCTATAGACTATTTTGCAAGGTTTCAAGCATTGAATCTTAAAAGGAAGCATACTTCATCCAGACTAACATCATTTGGTGATTTTTGATACCTTTAAAA
>CANXYC011033887.1:0-58936 GCA_948193065.1 Aleurites moluccanus | reverse complement strand
CAATTATTCCAGATTTTTAGATAATTATTCTTAAAACTAAACTCTACTTCCTAGTACTTAATTTCATCTAAAACTTACATTAACTAGCCATAATGGGTTAAAAAGAATTAAAATAAGTATAAATTATTTAATATTGTCCCTAATTAAATAGATAAAATATCAACCTAACAGGTAGTTTAATTTTCCGATCTCCTTTTTCGGCGAATTTCAGGTAGCAAGATGGGTATCAAAAGAAAGCTGTGATCAAGATAAAACTATAGGAATAAGAATCACTCAATTTGAAGTTCAAATGAGAGAGTTATGACTAATTGAAAATTTTTGACCAACATAGTCATGTGAGTTATTTTAAACAAAAATAACTCATTACTTAGTGGTCGAAATTAAGCAAAATTAGTGCCAATTAACTCTCCTCATGGCAGTCTACACAGTGATATGGGAGGTGTTGACCACCTCGCTCCGGTTTGGCCGAAATAAGTGTCGAAAGTCGAACCACCGACCATCTCCTTCTCCTCTTCTTCTTCTTCTTCTTCTTCTGCAGCCAATTCAAGGCTGCCACGTGGCAGTTTCTGACTGATCCTATTATTTAATTTTTTTTTTGAAAATTTATGAAAATTTTATTTTAAGTCCAAAAATTATAAATAAATAGTCAATAAAATTCTTATAAAATGTACTTCATTTTAATATATTAGAATTTGAAAAATCATATCTTTTTAATTTATTAAAATTATTTAAATATAGATTTAATTTCTAAAAATTCTTAAAATAATATTAATAATAATTAAAATAATTTATTTAATTAAATAAATGAGTATAAAAATTAAATTATTAAATAACACATAATAATATAACACTAATTAAAATTAAAATTAATTTTGAAAAATACATTTCCCTTTTACTTTTAAATATTTATTTCTTTAAAATATAATAAATCTCAAAAATACTTTTACATTCATAACTTTAATTAAATATTCATAAAATAATTATTACTTATAAAAAAAATATATTTTTTAAAAAAAATATTTCAAAAATATGGATATTACACCTTACATATCAAAATTTTCGGTTAATTATTTGATTATACATAAATTAAACTGTTTTTTAGAAGCTTTTTATTATCAAACCCTATAAGGAATACATGACCAAAAAAAAATTAAAAGAAAATGTTTGTTTGGTTGAAAGGAATCAAGAAAGGGAAAGAAAAAGAAAGTTTCCTTCATTTCAATTAGGCCCATATGTTTTCATGCCTCTCAGATTGGAGAGAGATGAATGTTAATAATATTTTGTATATCTCTTTACCTCCTTCGTATTATTAAGACGATAACTTTTTTTATTTTACATTTTTTACTTTTTTATATATTATTAAGACATATGATATGATTTAAAATTAATAAAAATTAAATTTATTAAAAAAAACTTTAATGATTTTATTGTTATATTAATCAACTTTTAGGACAATTTTATTTATATACTTTTAGTGTGTCCCTCACCTTTAAATCTTACTTTGTCCTTTTTTTTTAGATATGTTTCTTCTTTTTTTACTTTGGACGTGAAAATTAAGTTTATTTACTTTCAAATTTTTCAATCAATTTCATTCTCTTTTTCCTTTTGTTTTTGATAATGGGAACGTCTGATTTTTTTCTATTTTTTGCAGGAATTATATCGCAATTTTATCTATTTGGTGAACTCAGGATTTTGTTAATGTTCACAAGGTACCAAATTCTCTTTTAGACTCTCTCTATTAAAACCCATATCTGTAAGCTTTGCAGCTTTATTACCAAAAAATGTAAAATCTTCTGCTGCTTTTTTCTGCAATTACTGGTTTTTCTTTTTTTGCTATTTTTTGGATGTTGATAACAATGTTTTCATGTTAAAAGATTCAATTTTTTTTTTAATTTCTTTATCATTATTCCTATACTGGGTAAATAGCATATTTAGGATTTAGGTAAATAGCATATTTTGTGCAATGTCAGTAATTTATATTTTGAGTATAACTTTTTATTATTTAATTTATTGACATTAATCTAATATTTATTTTTGTATATATATAAGCAAAATGATTGGCCCAAATCGTAGATTAGATAAAAATTGAAAATAAGGAACACAATAAAAGTATAAAAATAAAAGGGTTAATTATAATTTTTCCCCTGTAAAATGACACAATATATTAAGTCTCTCCTAACCTTTCAAAAATACACTAATTCTCCCCTGAAAAATGTCATAATATATTATTAGACTCTCTGTCCAATTTTGCCATTAGTCAACTGTTAGTCAACCTTACAAAGGTAGTAAAAAGATAGAAATATCATCACCCTTTAATTTTAATTAATTATATTCTATTTTTTACTTTAAATTTTTTTTTTAGAATTAAAAAATATATTTTCATACTTTTGATAAATTTGAAAATAAAAATATTTTTTAAATAACAAATAAAAAATAAAAATATTTTTTACTTTTTATTTTTAAATTTGTTAAAAATATGAAAATAAATTTTTTATTTATATTAAAAAATTTAAGAAGAAATAATTTAATTTCTTCTTAAATTATTTTTTAAAATAAAAAATAACAAATAAAAAATATTTTTTTTAAAATATTTTTGTTTATTTTTTATTTTAAAATTTGTCAATAATATGAAAATAATTTTTTTAATCTTAAAAAAAATTTAAAGCAAAAATAGAATGTAATTAATTAAAAACAAATGGTAAGGGTATTTCTGACTTTCTACTACCCTTATAAGGTTGACTAAGAGTTGACTAATGATAAAATTGGACGAAAGGGTATAGTAGTATATTATGACATTCGTCAAGAGGGAGTTAGTGTATTTTTGAAAAATTAGGGATCCTGTAAGGGGCAAATTATAATTAATCCAAAATAAAATTGTCCTAAAAGTTAATTAATATAACAATTATATCATTGAATTTTTTTTTAATGAATTTAATTTTTATTACTTTAAATCATGTCACACACCTAAATAATACATAGAAAATAAATAAAATGCAATATAAAGAAGGTATTCTGAAAATTAAGATATAAAAATAAAACTAAGGTATAAAAAATATATATATATTCTGAAAATTAACTAATATAATAATAATAAAATTGAAGCTTTTTAATTTATTTAATTTTTATTAATTTTAAATTATATTATATGTTTTAATAATATGAAGAAGGCAAAAATAATACAATATAAATAAAATCATTAGCAATCATCTCTTATTTAGATAATAGGGAATATATTATTTAGAAAAATATGTGTTAATCATTATATTATAATTTGGTATACGAAAAAAAAGTATTGAATTAAATGTATTACTTTCTGAGAAATTATATATTATAATAATAATTTCAATTTAAAATTTTAATTGAAATCACAAACCATTTTAATTATAACAAAAAACGACTTTTTAATATGCAATTAATTCTTGCTAATAACGAAAGTTTTCCATGTGCTAATAACGAATGATTTTGCCTTTATTATTATTATTATTATTATTATTTGAGGAAAGATTTTGCGTAGTTGATTATAGTAGTAACAATGATTATTAGTGAAGGTGATTATCAGGCGTGTGCATAGAAAAATAAAAGTAGTAAAATTATACATCATCAAATTAAATGCAAAATGCACGTATCATCTTTTATTTATATATATATATTATTAATCAAAATTTAATTTATTCTCAAACAACATTATAATATTTGAATTAATTTTTTTTAATAAATTATAATTTAAATTTTAAATTTTAATCTAAATAATAAAATAAATATTATATTTTAAAAAATACATAATTTATCACATAATTCAATCATATCATTCATTTTTACCGTCTATCGTTCATCTTTAATCTCACCTAATATATATTATTTTTCTTAATTGGACAAAAAAAAAAAAAGAGCCTGCAAAATCCAACCAGACAATTGAAAAAGTGAAAAATGCACAATTTCAGTCAAGAATTGCAAAATCCATCCAGATAATTGAAAGAGTGAAAAAGGCATGCAATTGAATAAAAAATTTGTCCTCTATTTCATTGATTTGAGATATTCACCAGTCCATGCTTTTGAAGAATACCCATACCATATCCAGTCTTTGTTTAACTCAACAAATGCATTTGCAAGAATACCCAATATTCCTCTTCTTATTTTCCCTGCGCTCCAGTTCTTGCTTTGAGCGGCTTGATTTCCTGAACTGTTACAATCGCCGCCGCCGCCGCTATGTCCCAAATCAATATACCACTTCTGCTCTACCAGCTTTCCTTCTTCCACATCAACCATTTCAATATTTTCTACATCTTCGCCCAAAACAGTTGTTTTTATGAAATTAATTTCAAATAGTAGTACCATAAAACTTATCCTGCATTACTCTCACAACTAAAATTGACACAACCATTTTGAACCCATATTGGAATCGTCCGTTACCCAACCGGTACGAACGATTCAAGTGCCACTGCCTTCAAAAGAGATTGCACTGATAGAGTTTCTGTACACCTTGCATATAGAAATTTCTATCAAATCAGGTATGAAAAATAGAGAAATTTGAGAGAAAATAGAAACGGACTAAAGAGCAATTTCAGAGAAAAATAAAATAAACAATTAATGCCTTCTCTACTCTAAAAATGTTTTCTTTTCCAGCTTCAAAGTTCCAACTTTTTCATTCTAAATCTTCACAAATTTATTTTTTCTCCTTCCAAAGCTTCAAACTTCCATGAATTCCCGAGTTACCTAGATTACATAGTTTTTTTTTTTTTTTTCATTTCATAAAAAATTTAGAGAATCGGAAAAGAAATGGGATTTTGGGGTAGTCAAATTTGGAGAAAAGATCAATGAATTGGGAACAAAAGATAGGCATGGAAAAGAAGAGAAAGGCTCAATCTATGTTGATGCTTGGTGCTCGGACTTTTGGGCTATGGTGGTGAAGTAGAGGAGAGGGGTGGAGAGATTAAGGTATTTTGGGATAGAATTTTATTATTCTTAACAGTAAGGTAAAAAAAATTGACAAATGGATATAATAGTATGATTGAGTAAAAATATAGAAATTTAATTATGTATTTTTTAAAATATAAAGATTATTTTGTTATTTATATTAAAATTTAAAAATTAAATTATAATTTATTTATTTTTTAATAAAAAAAATAATTATTAATTATTAATCATCTATATTTTAAAATAAATAAATGAAAAATTTGCTAAATAAAAACTTTTGATTATTAGCAAGAATTAATAATTCAGATAATTTTGTAATTTTGTAAAGATTTTAATTTGATTTAATTTTTAAAATTTTATATTAGTTCAATTCCTTTAAATTTCATTTCGATTCTAACTCAGCATCACATTTTAATTCACTTTTTTGATCCCCACATGATATAATAAATAATTATGAAAAATGTTTTCTTTCCTTTCCTCCTTTTTCATCCAAACAAATACATGAATGGTAAATCTCCTTCTTTCACACTTGCTTCTTTCTTCCCTTCTAACTTTCCTCCTTCCAGTAAAGCACAGTGAAAAACAACTTACTAATAAAATAAATTAACAAATATTTAAATTTTCTTGCAATAAATAACGAAAAAAAATTTAATATTATATGATTACATAAAAATCCATCATATGTAATTTCATAATTATGATAATCTTTCTTTAAATGTTACAAAGAAGAGCTAATTCCATCAACTTCATGAGGGGGCAAGCTCCACTTGTAGTTAAACAAATGCTTGATGATTGAGCTATCACTATGAAATCTGTTTTATTTATAGGTGTTTTGAATTATTTATATTATTTAAAAAAAAATATTAAATAGGATATAAATATATTATTATTCACATAAAAATAAATTTATTTAAATATATTTTCACTTTAATTATATAATTTTATTTAAATATAAATAAATGTTACTTAATAATATCTCTTATTTGGAAGGTGCAAGTGTCTTGACTTGGTGATTCTTTGCATTGGTCATTTGCACAATGCACTTACTCAGCTGCCACTACACAACTTGTAAGTCACCCACTTGGCTCACCTTATCACACCATCATGTCTAAGTCCACCCTTCTGTTTTTATTCAAACTTGAACAAATCAATTCAATTTATCCTTTTTTTTAGTGTGTTTTATTTTATTTTTATTTCAAACTCAATAGTATAATAAAATTATGTGGCAAAAATTAAAAATTGAGTAAAATTCAAACAAATTTACCAAACCACATAATAAATAATTAGAAATTAGGTAACTTCAAATTAACTTCTAAATGTAAATTCTTCCCTCATTAATTAGACCTACAAATTAAAAAAGGTAAGAAAAATCCCTATAAAAAACCTAATTAAAAATAAAATACTACAAATAAAATCTCCCTATTAAATAAGAAAATAATAAACCTATAATATCCGTTACAAAGTCTCCAATCTGCAAACAGACCCTTGACCAACTAAACCGGGTTTGGTTACCGGTTCAAATAAACCTACTCTCATTATCCTAAACCCTTCAAAAACTAGAAACCATCTGATTCAATCCGGGCGCCGGTCCAGTCTTTTGCTTCCTAATCTCTAGCACTTTACGGTGACTATTTGAATGAACATCCGCTGAAAACGTTGGGCTACAGGCCGGTCTATACTCCGGAAAAAGCCGGCCTGATTTATAACGAACCCCACATGCATTACATAAGGTCTTGGCCCCTAGCGGACCGGTTCTCCACTGTGGGGTCTTTTGAACCAGGCAATGACTGCAACGCCGCTGGAACTGGGCCGAACCCATCATGCCACTGGTTTGAACTGTCGTTTTTTTCTTTGGTTTTTTCATTGGCGGTTTACTGAAAACGGGTGAAGAGTCCATGGTTTGGGAAAAGACAAGACAGGGCGTTGAAGCAGATGAAGATGTTGTAGAAGAAGAAGATAAAGAAGATGATGAGTCTGTGATTGAAGACCCAATTGACCAGGTTCGACCGGTCGGTCTGCTTCGTTTGGATCTTGCTTTGGCTGGAATTCGAGCGGGGAAAGGACATGAAGGTTTGGTTAAAACCGGGTGGGGTTTTGGTTGAGATTGAAACCTGTTTTTTACATGGTTGTTGTTGTTCTCTGTTTTCAAAGGGTATAAAATGGGAAGTTCTGATGAAGAATCATCCACAAAATGAGAAACCCATTCAAGTTCAGCCAAATCATCATCCTATAAAAATCAAAAACAAAAATTAAAACATGTGTTTTGAAATTCTTTAATTAAAGAAGCAAAAACCATAGAAAATTAATTTTAAGTTTTCCATCAACTTACAGGCACAGAAATTTGATTGGTGAGAAAAGAATTAGAGAAATTGCCAAAATTAGAGTTATAATCATCATCAACAGTATGGTCTTGAGAAGAAACAGAAACAGAAACAGAATCTCTCTCTTCTTCTTCTTCTTCTTCTTCTTCTTCTTCTACTGCTTCTAATTCTTGAAAATTATAATTTTCTTTAAATTCTCCACTAGAGAAATCCAAGAAACAATCAACAGAAAAATCTTCAGAGGAAACAACACCATTATTTGGATTAGAACACCATATATCTTCAAAAATAGCTTGTTGGGTTGATTTTGAAGCCAATTCTCTGCGCAAACTTGGTTTCAAAGCACTTTCTACCATGCAATATTCCATTTAATCTATAAATTCAAGATTCAAGAACCAATTTCATCAGAAAATTAAAAAAAAAAATTCTACAGATAAAAACATTTCATGGAAGGATATCAAATTTTTTTATTTTCATTTTTTGGTTGAATAATTACCTGATAAAGATGAAGGATGGGATAGGTGTAAAGTTCGTTGAGGCACTGAAATGAAGGCTGGTTCGTGGGCGAAACTGGTGCTAAGTTGATGGCTTAGGCTTATGTTTATCTCTCTCTTTATTTATTTATTTGTTTTTCTTTCTTATAAAAATAATAAAATTCTATGTAGATGGAGAGAGAGATATTTGTATTCGGTCAAGTTAGGAGCTGAATATTCTAATTTCTATGGTCTTTAAATATTAGATTTGATGGTTTGGTTTTAATTTTGGTTTGGTTTTTTGGCTTGTTATGGACCGAATCCACAGTTTTAGAAATAGAATTATCATACGGATTGGATATTTGAATCCAAAAAGGCAACAAAAATTAAATTAATTATTTAGTACAGGTGCCATCAATTGTCCTTAATTTATAATCCAAGCTGCTTCTTTCTTTTTCTTTCTTTTTTTTCTATTTAGAAAATAAGATTTCCTAGAAATTAATTTATATAGTGTAGGGTGAGTCCACCATATATAATATATAATTAAAAAATTGACATTTTTTATTAAAATAGTTTGATTATAATATTATATGAAATTCCAATTGGAACTTTTTAATTTCAAGTATTTAGAATTAAAAAATTATTAAATAAAATAAAAATATATTTTTTAAAATAAATTTATATGAATGTATTTTTATTTTAATTATATATAAATTTATTTTTTATAAATATAAAAAATATATTTTTATTTTATTTAATAATTTTTATTTAAATTTAAGATTAGAGAACGAAAGTTTATATAATAATTTTGCCTTTTATTTTTTTACATTAAAAATGAATTTTTTTAATAGAAGTATATTATTTCATTAAAATATATAACATCATTATATTATATTTATAAATATAATTTTTTAATTTTTTAATAAAAAGAATTTTAGAGAGTTCACTTTATCTGAATATTTATTTCATTTAGTATTTTATATTATTTTTATACGTCATATTATATATTTTTTTTTAAATTTAATAATTAATATTTTTTATAAATAATATAAAATATAAAAAAATTAACTAGAAAATGAAACATAATGTAAGAGAAGATATTAGCTGTTAATAAAATAAGTAGGTTGAAAATACCCATGTTTAAAAAAAAATAATAGGTAAGTTTACTTTGGAAAAAAAAAAAAAAATTACGTAGGATGAAAATTCAAATAGAAAGTTCATATCGAATTTGCTGTTTCCTGCAAATGGCGCCACCGCAATTCAAAAGAACAGCAATAAATGAAATATCCTCGAACCCACCATCATTTTGTTTTTTCTTGCCTTTTTATTACCTAAACTGCCCCTACTACTCCTATCTATTTACAATATTACATTCCTTCGCCGCGTTAATTGCGCTTCCTTTACGGACTCGCCATTAACGAAATTACAACCACCACTCGCAACCTTAACCGCGTGAAAATACCGACGGAGAATATTATTTCATTACTTTAAATCTAACAGTCAAGATCATATTTGTTATTCACCAGCACAAGCAGAGAGTGGAACACAATTTTGACATTTTGTTGCTTTGCGATTAGGGAAATGAAATCTAGAAAGTAAAAAAAGTCTAAGCGCGTTTGAGAAATGGGCTAAAGGTTGGCGATTGTGGACCATGACCAAATTATATCTGCCTTTGCCGTTTTTCTTTTCTTTTTGATTTAACTGTGTCGTTTCTGTTATACTAAGGAAAGAAAGAGAGAATTTTCCAAAAACGACAGTGATTTTACATGAATCATGATTTGTCTACTATTACTGTAATTATTTTGATTAAGCATTCAATTTTTTTTTGGCCTTTTCTCTTTCTGTTTGATTTATTTATTTTTGCCTTAGAATATGCAATCACTGATGCCATGGATTGGGATTCAAATTTGAGATAGAGACCGACTCATTATTGTGTACAAAAATTTTGAATTTGAATTTTAAATAGGGTGAGTATGGAAAATAGAAAATTATTTCTATTATGTATAGCTCTTTTTAATTTTTTTTTAAATAAAACTAAGTATTTATTAATTAGTAAAATAAAATAATATAGAAAACCTTACGAAATATTAATTTTTCAAAATTAATATCAAAATAAATTTAAAAATACAAATAACAATAATAATTTAGAGTTGAAATAATTATATCGTACTCAACAGTAAGTGATAATTATTTTTCAATTCTTCTAATAATATTTTATGAAAATTTGATTTGGTATTAATAAATATATATTTGATTAAAAAAAATAAGATTTATAATTTCAATTAAATTATAGGCTAAATAATAAATTAATAGAAAAAGAATAATTCACCATAAAAGAGATAAAATAAATAAATAAACCATCAAAAGGAGAATAAAAAAATTATTAAAAAAAATAAATTTGAAAATTATTAAATAATAAAATTATAAGTAGAACGAAAAATAAAAGAAAATGATCCAGGATCTATCTAAAAAGACGAATAAGGACTAAAAAAAATAACGATAGAGAAAAATATTTAAAGAAAAATAACTTCCATAAAATCCTAAAAAAAGAGCCGCTAAATTTCAATGAGCTTAAAGAAATACAATTAAAGTTTTTTTTTTTAATTGAGTATATAAAAAGCAAAAAAAAAAAATACAGTTACATTTTATATAAAACAAAAATTGTAGTTCCATTTATATAAGAGAAAAAATAAAGATTTAAGAAATAAATTTATTTTGAAATTCTCATATTTTTATAATTATACTCTATTCAATTTTTCTATCAATTCTACTTTAATTTAAAATTTTAGTTGTAATTTTAGCCTATAATTAAATTTAAAAATAATAACTATAAAATTATTTTTTTAGTATTGAGATGATGAATCGATCTGAATCTATTTTTCAGAGAAAAATATACTCACCACTAGATTATATCTCAATGTGTATAATTATAATATTTTTTATATTAATTTAAATAATAAAAGTGAAATTAATATTAAAACTTATTATATCATGCTATCAATTTAATATTTAAAATTTTTTAACTTAATGAATTTAATAAACTTCTAATACTCAAATTAATGATTCAATTAATTAAATTTATAAAATTAAAAAATTTCAAATTAATAACTCAATTAATTAAATTCATAAAATTAAAAAGTTCAATTAAAATTTAAAAATTAAATTAACTATATGTATATTAAGTTTAATAATCAATTTGACTTTTTTACCTTTTCATCTATAAAATTTTTCTTTATAATTATGGCTTATGATAGATTTACAACTAAAATTTTAAATTATGATAGAATGAAAAAAAAATAGAGCATAATTATAATCTGCTAAGTCGAAAATAAATTTATAGTTATTTTTTTCATATAAAAATAAATTTATTATATCAATTCTCACTGATGTTAACATCTCCATTCTTTTTATGTTGGTAAAATTTATTTTGAAAAAGACTTTGAATTCAATATTTCACATCTCTATAGATAATTTTAACATTATTGAATTAAAAGTTTATGGGTTAAAAAATTTTAAAATCTCCATGCTAATGCTAAAAAAAATAAATTTTGTGCAAGGAAAAATGTACAAATTCAAACTAAATAGAGCCTTTGTTACATAGAAAAAGAAAATATAGGAACAGAATTATTGGGGAAGAAAAAAGGAAAGGGGGTAGGGTAAAATTGAAGACTTGTTATAATAATTTGGAATGAATTTTGGCTCCTAATTTTAACTAAAAAGTTTATTTATCAAAATTTTATTTTATTAATTTTTATATTTGAAAGAAAATAATTTATAAAATTTAATTTTTATAATGTAATTTTTTTTAAATAATATTTAATATTATTTATATATATTAAATATATAAATATATATATATTTAATATTATTTATATATTATTTAATATATATATGGTGGTGATGGTAACCACCCCTAGCCAAATCATTGATAAGGTGGTGGGAATTACTAAAGTTGTCTCTAGTAGAGGTATTGGGCCACGCATGTAGTTGAATGGATGGAATATTATATAAATATATTGTTTTTGATTTATTTATTTTTAATATTTTTTTATATATGTGCAATATATTTTTAGTATATATTTGATATATATCGTATTTTTGAAAAAATATTTTTAGATATTTAATATTTTTAAAAAAATATTTTTTAGGTATATAATATTTTTGAAAATTTTTTTTCTAACAATATTTTTTTTCGGTATTTTTTAAAAAATCCCTTGAAGGAAACCACTGTAACAATAAGTGGGCATAAATTTGGGAACTAATGTTGCTTTTGCGAAAGATGAGTTTCAACATGTGCACCCTCTTGATATCAAATAAGTAAAGAGTGGGTTTGAAATTCATGACCTAATTATTCGAAAGGCCCAATTGACCAGCTCTGGCCAACCTCAACCCTTTAAATATGCTGGTGTTGGCAATTCAAGTCATGATTCTCCTTCCTTTATTCTTCAACTACCTAGTCCTAAACCGACATCACTTAATTCCCTTAAAAAATTTAAGAAATCAGGTCGTCAATGAATTCCCAAATCACAAATTGATAACACTACTAGTTTTTCATTGAGTAAATGTAAGTAGGTTTTGAGCTTGGTCTAGAGGGATGAAGATGATGAGATGGAGATGGAGAATATTGGTAAGAAGGGGCAAACTGATTCAATTGAGATTAATTCTAAATCTTGCAATCTCTGGACCATCCCAGGTTCGTCGAGAACTATGAAAACATTAAGCTTCAATTATCGGAGGCTTGGGAACCCTTGTACAATTGCTTTGTTATGGTGCCTTATGTCACGAGAAGGTACCTGTCTATTTTTCTTGATGGAAACAAAACTAGACCGTAACAGTATGGATTAGATTAAACGAAAACTTGGTTTTGTTAATAGTATTGTTGTTGTTAGTAGGGTCAAGTTAGTTGAGCTGACTTTATTATGGTCAGGTAATATTGGAGTATCTTTGCTATCCTAATCTCAGAATCATACTGATGTTTCGATTCAAAAAGGTGGTTTTTCAAGGTCTTGGCGGCTCACTGGCATCTATAGATGGCTTGACTCTTGCCAAAAATTCTTATCAATGCCACGATTGGATTCAACTCTTCCTTGGGTTTGTTTGGATGATTTTAATGGGATTCTTTGATGAGAAGCAAAAGGGTCCTTCACAAAGTTAGAATGCAATGATGAGATTTCGGGAAGTTGTTGATGAGTGTCAATTTTTGGATATCGGTTTTACTGGTTTTCCATGGACTCGTGACAATTGTCGATCCGGAAAAGCTTTTATTCAAGAATGATTGGGTCGGGTTTTTATGACTATGAAAGGGCAATACTTATTTCTTGATGCTTCTGAGGTACACCTTACATGATCTGGGTCTTATCATCTTCCTATTCTACTTGACCACAAGGCTATATCAACAAGATCAGTTCAAGGTAATTGCCTTTTTCCTTTTGAAGCTATGTGGACCAGGAGTAAAAAACTTTAGTCGAATAATAAATAATTTTAGGAACAACCAAGGGTTGGGATTTATGGCTATAGGGTTGGGGGAAGATTGCGACTGTAGCTGAAGGTTTAGAAAACTAGAATTGTGCAAAATTTGGGCATGTATCTAGACATATTAAAGCTCTTAATGAACAACTTAAAGGATTACAGTCTCAAATTCCTACTGAAGCTCAAATTACTATTAGATGTAATATTGAGTCAAGGCTAGGTGAATTAGCTTTACGTAAAGAGATCATGTGGGGACAACGGTCCCGAGCTGTCTGGTTGAAAGAAGGGGACCAAAATACGAAGTATTTTCATCATAAAGCGTAAAAAATAGCATCCATAAAATTGTGGACTCCACTGGTACTGTTCATACTGATCCAAAAGGTGTGGAATCTGCTATTTTGAAAATTTATTTAGTACAAGTCAGCCAACACATATCAAACAAGTGTTAGAGTTAGTTCCTCAGTGTGCTACTGATGAGATGAATCAGAATTTGACTCACCCATCGTCTGCAGAAGAGATTGTTGTGGCTCTGAAGCAGATGCATCCCTGTAATCCCCTGGTGCTGATGGAAAGTGCCATTTTCTACCAAAATTATTGGGGCATTATAGGTCAAGATATTATCCAGTTTGTGCTTCGTATTCTTAATGGTGATCCGCTTCCTCTAGAACTCAATCATACTTTTTATCACTTTGATACCGAAGCTGCAAAACCCTGAATCAGCTTAAGGTTATCAACCCATTAGTCTCTTTAATGTCCTCTATAAATTAGTTTCCAAAGTAATTGCCAATAGATTAAAACCTCTCCTTCATGAAATTATCTCTCTTACTGAAAGTGCCTTTTTTCTCTCAGTGGTTAATCACTTACAATATAAAGGTTAATCACATACAATATAATGGTGGCACAGGAATATTTCCATTAAATGCATAAAAAATAGTCAGGGAGGTGTGGACATCTTGCTTTAAAACTGGATATGGCTAAAGCATATGATTGGGTTGAGTGGTATTTTTTGGAAGGAATTATGGTCAGGTTGGGCTTTCAATCGGATTTTGTAGGTTTTCCTATTGGGTTGTTTGTATCTACCAAGGAATTACTATGTCGGCAATCCCCTCTAGTGTCCCATTTATTGTTTGCTAACAATTATATTATTTTTGCTAGAATCGCAGCTCAGTCCAATGGATGTTGGTTTTCTATAAGGAAGCCTCTGGTCAAAAGGTCAACTTTGATAGATCTAAATTATCATTCGGTAAGAATATATCTAAGGCGGACAAAATAATGGGCGAGGGAATCCTGGAGGTTCGAGAGATGGATCAGCACAAGTGCTACTTGGGTTTGCCGATTTTAATTTGTAAATTTAAAGTAGCTGTATTTTCCTCAATTAAGGAGAGGGTATATGGAAGATGTTGCATGGATGGAAAGAAATTGTTATTGAGAGATGCCAATGAGGTGCTTATCAAATCAATCATCCAAAGCATCTTAACATATGAAATGTCGGTTTTTATGCTGCCTCATACCTTATATGATGATCTTCGCTCACTAATCTGTAAAGTTTAGTGGGGTAAAAATGTGCAAGAAAGGAAAATCTACTAGGCTAGCCTGAATAAATTGTGCCAATTGAAGGAGACATGAGGGATGAGGGGTGATTTTCAAGCCTTTAATATTGCACTCATTGCTAAACAAGGGTGGACACTACTTGCAAATATCGATTCTCTCATTGCTCAAGTATTGAAAGCATGGTATCATCTTCGTCGTGATTTTTTACAGGCTTCTATTGAATACAAACTAAGCTACATTTGGAGAAGTACAAGTGGAGTGACATGGTTGTTAGAGAATGACACTAGGTGGGTGATCGGAGACAGACGGAATGTAAAATTCTGGCATGATGATTGGATTCCAATACCATCTAACAGGTAGTGATTAAATAAATATTGAGAAATGGTTAAAAGGTTAAAAAATAACAATTAAAAATTTAGTTTTAATATTTTAACTTGTAATTTTCATTGAAATATTATTTCAATTGCTATATTTATCAAGTAATCTAAACCAACAATTACAGGCTGAAATGTCAATCATTAATTTTCAATTAAATGTTTGCCCATATGTGTAAAATCTAAATATTAGCTTCTCCTCTAACAAAATAAAGAAAAAAAATGATTTGGAGAATTCATTGGAGTTAATATCCTGAAAAGATATACGAATTCTGAGCGTATAAACCAAAGACGTAAACATATATAATGAAAGTATATTGTGCTCTCTTCTATTTATTTTACAAAAATGTCTAATTTTGTGAATATTTTTATATTTAATTAATTGATATAAATTTTAAAATTGTCAATAAAATTATATTTAATTATCTAACATAAACAAATAATTTTAAACGTTGGATAATATATATAGTTCCTAATTTGACCAATTTTATATTTAAATTTATTTTGTTCATAAATTATATTTATACATATTGTCATTTAAAAATGTTGAGAGTATATATAATTATGAGAGTGTAAATTTCAAAAACTAACTATTGAGATCAGAGAGCTCAATTATATATGTTTATTTAATATTTTGTATTCAATTTATTTGGGGTATTTATTATTTTAATATTGTCTAATTCCATTGTCAATGTGGGTTTATTGCCAGATTCAGATTTGGTGTAGTTTTGCTTACTTGCTGAAAACAGTCGTGATCCCTCTTCACATGACCAAGACAAAACTTCACACACCCACGAAATTCTAATATAAGTTATGATTTGAAGCTAAACAGATGAAATTCAAATTAATGATTTTATAATTATTTAGTTTGATTTTAATTTAAAAAATAAAATAAAGTTAATTTAATTTATAATTTGAGTCTTTTTTTCTTTTTTAAATTAAATAGAATTAAAGTTATATATATATAGGGACAGATACATAATATTTCGAATATATATATATATATATAGATGATGCAAAAATTTTCAAAAAGATGGGCATAATTTAAATTCATATTTATAGCATAAATTTTTTATATGTATCTATAATGCATAAAACTATAATAACTAATAATTTATCTTGATTATATAATATTTCCTTTAAATATCGTGTCACTTCATTATCTATATCCAGCAATATCAATAAATAATAATAATAATTCTTAAATTTCCTCTAATTATCATAATATTAAAATAGCTATTTACTTGGAAATCCTAAACAATAAGAGAAAAAACAAGATATACTAAAAATAAATCTAACTATGCTTAGAATTTATAAAAAAAATAATTATGAAACCATATTTTAATAATTTATTTGATGCAAATAAATTTTACAAAATTTATTTAAAATTTTATTATCAGCATACATTTAATATGCATATAAATTTCTAAATCTTTATTTTTTTGTAAAGAAAATTTTATGTTGTCATATTATGAAATTAATAATATTTAGCTAAAATCTATATAAAAAATAAAATTTATAAATGAATATTATATCCATAAAATATTATATAATTATATATATATATAGTTAAGAATTATTTTCTTAGTCAAGAGTATTTAAGTGAGAATATTAAATATAAATTATCGATAGTGTTATATATTTAGAATGCATAGTAATATTAAAGATTAAGGATTTATTTCTTAAATTTGTTATCACCGATTAATTTTCTAGAAGAGAATGAGAAATCTATAATTAATTTCTCTTTATTATGATATATATATAGTATGTGTCCAATTATGGTTGGTGTATAAGATTATATTGTTAATATTAAAAAGATTTAGAATTTTATTTTTAAATTAAAAAATTAAGAAAAAGAGAAAAAAAAAATTAAAGCCAATTATCCTAGTGGTCATGTGCTTTGATGCACATATTGGAGCGACTCGGTTCGTGCATTCTTTTGGCAAATCTTGGTAGAACCCAAGTTTGCCTCTCCAACTAACATCCCCTGCCCTACTAACCAATGTCCCTTGTAATATATATATATATATATATAATTGAAAAATTAAGGGCACTCGTTTCCCTTGCCCTCAATAAATCCGTCTTTATATATATATTATTTTTTATTATTATTATAATTAAATATATTTGATTTTTTTTATATATACATTCATATATTTTTTCAATCTGATATTAATTTAAAATTTTTAAAAAAATTCATAAAAATTAACTAAAAATAAATAAGAAAAAAGACTAATTCTTGAGAGAAAAAAAATATTGGATGTATTTATTAAAGAAATAGATAAATTTTATATTATATATTAAATTATTTTCGAGATTATGTTTATCAATAATATTTTATTGATATTTTTTTCTCAAATTTATATTAAAATAATGATAATTTATAAAAAAATATTTTTAATTTAAAATTAAAAAATCAAAAATAATTAAATCAAATCAAATCGATAATTTAATTATAATAATAATATAATATAATTTAAAATTTTTTATTACTTTAATTTAATAAAATTTTTTAAATTAATTAAATTAAATCGATACCACCTGCACAGTCCCTCCAAATATATATATATATTATTAAAATTATCCCTTCCAAATATTAAAAAGTTTCATTCAGTTATCCCCAAATCTAATAAAACTATATTTAGGTATGTTACTGGACTTCAAAATTTACGGGGATCAAAGTATAAATAAAAATAAAAATTAATATAATAAAAAAAATTTGCAAGTTTTTAAGTGTCATACGATCAAAATATTTATATATAAAATATAATAAAAAATATATATAAATGTAATAAATAAAATTTTAAAACATTTACTTTAAAATATTTAGTTAAAAAGTAAAATTTTAATAATTTTAAAAATTTTGAATATTAATATTTATTATTAATAATTTTATAATTAATAACAATCAACCAACAACTAACAATTAACTATCATCAATAACTAACAGTTAACAATTATATAATCCGTCTCAAAATAAATATTTTAATTGAAAAATATATAAATATTAAAAAAAAAATTGAATTATTTTAACATTTATTCTTTTCTAATTAAATAATTTTCTTATTTTTTAAAAAATAATAAATATTTTTATTTTTTAAAGTTTATGCTATTTATATAAGATCAAATATATAAAAATATTATTGGAATGTTAAGATAAAATATAATTTAAATTAAAAAATAAGGTAATTAAATTATAATATATTAAAAAAAATTAAAGTATTTATTTTGAGATAAAAATGAGTATTATAAACAACTAAATCAAATCTCCTCAATTCCCCATTTATATATGGCGTTAGCCTATTAACTTGCTTTTGATTTAAAAGAATAAATAAACAAACAAACGCAAAGACATGAAAGCAACAACATTATAGATGTAGACAAACTTCCATTATACTATTAGCAAAATGACTTCAACTACAAGATTAAAAATGCTTTTTTTTTTTAATTTTTTAATTTTGATATGATTAATTAATTAATTTTATTTATTATATATAATAAATTATTTAATATATATACGAAAGTTAAATTTATAATATTATGTGATTATTAAAATTAAAAATAATTAAAACTCTAAGATCTCAATTGGGAAAATTCATTTAAAAAAGAATTATTCCTAACATTAATTTTTTTTATATAAATTACCTGATTTTAAATATGAAAATTGATAAAAAAAATTTATTTAAATTGAATTCTTATAAAATTTAAGTTTTTCAAACAGAAAGTAGTCATAAATAATTCACATATATATAAAAAAAATAAAGCTTGTTGACTTAAAATATTTTAAATTTTTTGGCTTTTTATAATTTTATCATCTCATTTGAAAAATAAATTATTATACCCTAAACTTTTAAAATTATTCATAATTATATACCTTGGTTAAAATTGCTATTTTTTGTTTTTTCTCACTTCTAGTGACATTTTATTTGAATTAAAAATATAAAAAAATATATTCATAAATAATATAATTAATAAGTTAATCTTTTTTTTAAACTAATTATATAGTCTATCACATTTATTTTTGTTAACTAAAAAAGTCTATATTGTTATTCAAAGCAATTTTTAATGATATATTTAATAGTAAAAGTACTACAATACCTTTTAATTATAAGGGGACAAAATAAATTGATTAGTGATTTTTAT
This sequence comes from Aleurites moluccanus, assembly GCA_948193065.1. Lineage (NCBI taxonomy): Eukaryota > Viridiplantae > Streptophyta > Magnoliopsida > Malpighiales > Euphorbiaceae > Aleurites > Aleurites moluccanus. The sequence continues at coordinate 39,691 of CANXYC011033887.1, read as the reverse complement.
TTTTTTAGTTAGATCAAAAATAGTTTTGGTACATAATTAGAATAATATATGTTTTTGATGATATACCAGTGGAAAATATTTAATTAATTAAATTAAATCAAATTGGAAATTCTAACTAACGAAAATTTTTAAATTTCTTTAAATAATAATCAAATTAAACTGAAATTTTTAAATATAATTAAATCGAATTGAATTAAATATTTTCAGTTTGCTTATTAGTTAAAATCAAATTAACCGAATAATTATAATTTATAATTTAAATGTTATTAATTTATAAATTTATTAATATATAAATAAAAATTATTATTAAAAATATTAAATATTATTAATAAAAAATTTATTATAATAATATATCATTTCTAAAAATTATAATTTATATATTAATAAATTATAAATTCAATTTATTTCCATTAGTTCAAATATCAATTTTTAAGATAATTAAATTAAAAATCAAAAATTGATAATTTTTAAAATAAAAAACTGAACTAAATTAAAAATCAAATATATTAAAAGTTAGAAGTGCTCTCCCCATTGAAAAACAAACGTTACATCATCAGAAAGGATTGAATAGGATTACTGTGCATTTTGAGAATTTAAATAAAAATTTTTAAAAATTATAATTTGATAATATTTGATATAATAAATTTAACAATATATTTTTTATATTAAATAAAAATTAAATAAATAATAAAAAATATATTATAAATATAAAAATTTAGACTATTTAATTTAATATATAAAATTTATAATTCATTTTATTTTTATTTAACATAAGAAATATATAATTAAATTTATTATATTAAATATTATCAAATTATAAATTTAAAAATTTGTAAACTTTTTAAATTTGCTACATGAAAAATTACAATTCAAAAATAACTGCAGATTCTTCAATCCCATACATAAAGATCTCGACACAAGTACCCATTCTAGAAAAGACAAGTAACGAATTGTCCGGCAAAGCTAACTGATTATGTATTTTAAACCCTTTTTTTAATTCGATTAAGTGTGGTTCTTATAATTTTTTTTTTTTACTTTTTTCTAATATTAATTATTAATATCATGATTTATGTGAAAATAATTTAATCACCTAAAATTTAAAAAAAAAAATGATTAGGATATATTTGAATTATTTAATATGTTCACTACATAATATAAAGATTCTCTCTCATACCCCATTTGTATTCTCATGAATTATCTCATAGGCCCATAAATAAAACTATAGAGTAAATTAATTTTATTAATTGAGTTAATTCTTAAAATTTATAGTTTTTATTATTTTCTTGAGTATGCTTATTTGTTTATAGAATATAATAATAGTATTAGGGTTAAATTAAAATTTTCATGATAAAAAATAATAATTAATTAAAATTTAATATGATATTTAGATATTAATTTAAATTTTTAAATTAAATTTGAGAGTTATCAAAAATAACATTGACTTAAATAATTTATCAATGATATTAAGTTATATGGTGATCTAGATTAAACAAAAAAAAAAATAATCTATTAACTTATAACCCATTCAAATTCAACATTTTATATAAAAAAATTTGATCAGTTCATCAATTCATTCAAAATTATTTTTTTTATTTTATACTAAATTTGAGATAATGCTTGAAATACTTTGAATGAGAAATTGAGAGTTAATTCTTAATTTGAGATATTTTGTAAATTCAACTATTAAAATTCAATAATTTAAAAGGGTAAAATTGTTATTTTTACCACTAATTTTATCTTCACTTGCAATTCCTCCAATACTTTAAAAAGGTGCAATCCCCACTTTATAATGTTGAAATCGTTGCAATCAAACCCAATTATGGTCACGTGATATAACTTTCTGTCAAAATCAGAAAGTTGCCGTTTAATTCCATCATGTGGGCTCTATTACTCCAGAAAATAGGACCCACTCATTGCCATTACTTCAACAACCCTTATTTAAAAATTAGTTTATGGATTTATCCATAAATAATAAATAATTATCATTTAAAAATTAACATAATAATTAATAAATAAATAAATATATTCAAAATCCATAAACTACTATTAAATTATAATTAGAAATAAATCTAATCAATTCATCATCATCATAAACACAAACAGATAGGGAGCAGACTGGGAAGAAGATTGGTTCACGTCGCAAACCTTCCAATCAAGCTCTTAATGCACACAACTTTCAACAACATCCAATAAATTGCCTTAAAAACCATTCCCTCTGCATCCAAGATCGAAATCAAGCGCGTTATTGAATCTCTATAGGGCTTCGAAGTCGACAAGGTTTGTACTCTTAACGGCGGATTACTTATCGCCAAACCTGATTACAAGAAAGCCTATATCACTTTAAGAAACCCATTATCTATATCTCCTGATCTGTATCCGTTGAAGATTATTGAGGAAGAGAAGGAGAGAATTAACAAGCAGAGGAGATCTAGAACAAGAATAAAGAGAGAGATTGAAAATCCTAATTTTAGCTAATAATTCATAAGTAAAAACAAGAAGAAAACAGACAGTTAGAGAGAGAAAGAGAGAGAGAAAAGAAAGCTTACCTGGAGAGGTTTTAATGGAGACAAAGCGGAGTAGTTTAGTGGTTTCAGAGGAGACGTCGTTTTGAGAGGGAGAAGAGTAGTATGATTTAACTGATCACATGAGGAGAAAGAGTGGGCCTTACTTTCTCATAAAATATCTCATAAAATGACAGATTGAATCCTATTTTCTGAAGTAATGGAGCTCACATGTTGGAATTCAACGGTAATTTTCTGATTGTAACGGAAGGTTATATCACGTGATCACACGTGATTAAAATTGGATTTGATTGCAATGATTTCAGCATTATAAAGAGAGAATTGCACCTTTTTAAAGAATGAGGAGGAAATTGCAACTGAAGGCAAAATTATAGGTAAAAATTATAATTTTGCCCAATTTAAAATTCAAAATTATAATTAAAATATTGTATTTAGAAAATAATTTTAAAATTTTAAAGTTTGGCATACAATTGAGTGTTAATAGTCATTGTTAAAATAGGATTGGATTGGCATGTCAATTAAAAAATCAGAAACGAATTAAAAATTAGTTCGGTCAGTTTTTAAAAAATTGTCTCTTGAAAATTGGTTAAAAAATTGATGAACCAGTCGAATGGGGCTGATTTTTCCGGTTTAAGCGGGTCAAATTTTTTTTAATTTTTTAATTTTTTATTTTGAATAAAAAATAATAAATATTAAATTATATTTATTTTTATCATATATATAATAATGATCAAATTATATATACATATATATATGATGATTTTTTTTCAGTTTAACCGGTTTGACTCCGGTCAAATCTCTAACCTTCTGCTTTCATCGGTTCTTTAACAGATCCGATTTTAAAAATATTATTAATAGTAGCCTTTGACAGCTAATTATTAATAATTAATTATAATTGTAAAAATAAATAGATTTAAATATATTTATAGATCGGATATCAAATTTAAATTTGTGAAGAAAATTACATATCAAATTAACTGAATCATAAAAAAAAAAAAAAAAAATGACTCTTCAATATAAAGAATTTGCAAAAGCATCCTTACTTTTTATTTATTTTAAACTAAAATTTTTATAAAGAATTTGATTTTTATTCTAAAATAAAATAATAATAATAATAATAATAATAAAATAATTTATTTTTGTTTTTTAAATTATATTTAGAATTTTCATTTTTAGAATTTTAAAATCTTATTTTATAAGAATTTTATTTTTTTTAGAATTTTTGAAAATTAATTTTACATTTAATTAATTTTTAGTAAATTTAAAAGTTATTATTTTTCAAGTTTTAATATGTCAAAAATGAAGTATATTTTATAACGATTACATTGACTATTTATTTATAATTTTTTTATTTAAAATAAATTATTATGAATTTTTATAAAAAGAAAAAAAGAAAAAGAATTTTTTTTAAAAATTGAGCAACCAACCATAGACTGCCACGTGGCAGAAAGAAGAAAGAGGAGGGGAAGAGAGAGAGAGAGAGAGAGAGAGGAGAGAGGGAGAGTGGACAGTTGGTGCATTTACGGCCATAACTTCGTCATCGGACATTCGTTTGGTGCATTGCTATTTGGGTTGGAAAGTTAACATCCAGATGAAGCCAAGGGGATAAGAAGCACTACAATCAGACATTAGACGGTACTGGTTGCTCCCCTTAAAGTTGTTGCTATAAATTTTGATAAACTTCAGCGACTGAAACTTTAAAAGGTTATATCTCTCTCATATGAATTCCGATTCAGGAGATTTAAGATGCATTGGAATCCTATTTTCACAAGATTTCTTTTGATACCTATTAGGTTGTAAGAGGATTACTATAGAGAAAGAAATCAGTCAGAGAATTCATAATGTTCCGGCGAGTTAACCTACACCTCTAACATCTTTGAACTCCTAAGTTCATTATCTTTCTAATGCCATCATCCATGCTTCATTTGGATACTAAAAACCTCCCGAACGGTGATATGTGCGGTAGCCGGTGAGAATTCCAATAATGACGCGTGAAATTCAAACTCTAGCAGCATTAGAAAAATATTTTAAATTTTTTGGTACATAAATAATTTGGAGGTAACTTTTTGAAATTAAGTTTTATGCGGGTGTTGTGAGATATCTGTATTTTAAGTGCTGAGATTTTGTGAAAATTTAGTATGAAATATCATATAATAAGTTAATTAAATTATTTAAAATAAATTGTATGCTCGTTTGATAAATATTAATAGGATTTGATAAATTATGAATATTTTGTTTAATTTTAGTAAATTATATTGTATAAATAATTAAGAGAAATGTAATAAGTTTAAGAATTTCTTGTGAATAATTTTATATGATGAATTAAATTAAAATTATTATAAAATTTATACGAAATTATTTAAGTGAATAAATTTTAGAATTTTATTAATGATGTATTATTATTTTAAAGTTCAAATCAAATTTATAGAATTAACATGAGGCAAGTTGAATTAATTAATTTAAAGAATTATATAAATTGAAGATTTTTCCAATTATGTAACTTTGCATATGTGTGTAAATTATTGCGAAGATTTTAAAGAAAAGAATATGACGATAATTTATGAATGTTATAAATTTCTTTTACATGTGGTGCAAAATTTATTATACGGATTTTAAAGAAAGAAATTAATGAGATTTTATTTATGGTAATAATTTCCTTTTTCGTGTATATGTATATATGCGGTCAAGTTGAGAATTGAGATGATTAAATTAATTTTGTAGGATTTTATATTTGAGAGGTACGTAGAATTGATTTTCCCTTTATGAAATATTTAATATATTAAGTTGTTTAAGGGGGATACGTAGATAGCCTTTGGGTGCAATCCGACATTTAGGTTATAATTGATTGTGATTTATATTGATATTATAGACTCAAGAGGGGTCATTGGATTGTCATTGGTTAATATGAATTATTTAGAGGAGTTGTTTCTTCTGTTACAACTTGAAAAATGTTCTAATTTTAGAGGAGATTTTGCCGATATTTCGATAGAATAATTAGAGTCATTTAGGTATTCCGTACTTTTTCTGAGCTATTAGTTTTAGATTGCTCAATCAAAAGTACTAGTTGAATGGTCATCACAGTGTGAGTGATACTTCTTAATATATCTTCCTGCTATTTATGCATCATGTACATAATATCAACATTCTGACATATATTTGTTTCATTATAATTCGTGTTGCATATTGTTTGTGGTTGTTGGATAGGAGTAGGATGACACAGGATCACTTAGAATGCAGATATGATATGATATGATGATTATGATTGATGAGCATATTATGATGATTAACTATGATTGGCAAGACGGTAGAGGCTTGCTCATCGCTAGGCGCTGCTTATTTGTCGAGTTGGCGTTACTTGGCTATGACTGTGATGGTGAAACTTTATGGATTGAATTAAGAGATAGTATTTGAATCAAATAGCCAGATAAATGAGATCGGCTCCCTATATTGATGTTTAGCATGGTTTTTGTGGACTAATTCTCATCCTTATTTGGTTATGTGGTTGATTGTTATTTGACACATTACACGAGAATTTCTTATAATAGAATTATTAGGTTGCATTAGGTTTATATATGGTCAGTATCACTCACTGCGTTGAAACAATTACCCTTGTCTTTTATTCCTAGTGTAGATATTTTATTAAATTTAATTATGTATTTATTTCATATTTATTATAATTTATTTAGAGCTCTATATGATTGTTATCTGTTGAACTTGCTATCTCTATGTTATTCCTTGAAGTTTGAGTTGTTTTAGTAAAAGGATAGTTGGGTTTTCTCGTTTGATTGGAGGTATATTAAGCAAAATTATTTTATGTGAATAGTAATTATTTGATGGATATGGTAGCCTTGATGGACAATGATTTGATTTAGGTTCATATTCCATCATAACCGAGTGTGCCACCCAAATCAAATACAATAGATTTCAAGGATTTCACCCTTTACTCACTGAGCTACCACTCAAATTTTTCACTCTCAATAATAGATATAGAGATTTATAAGTATCTCTAAACTTATACAAGACTATACAAATGATATACAATGAAGTGCAAATAACTAAGACTAGTAAGAACTCTAAGAATAAAGGAAATAAAACTCAAAAAGTTTAAAAATTTGAAAAACAGAGTAAGCACAACAAAGGTTTGATTTCTCTTAAATATAACTTTTACTGTTGTTTGAATTTCAAATCTTCATGTATTTATAGTCTTCAATGAATGGTGATTAAATGTGACCGTTCTGATTACATTAAATGCAAGATTTGTCTCCAAATCCTTTTTCAACGGCTATATTTAAAAACATATTAGACGTGATATTGACAGATAACCATCGATTCATGAGCGTGATAATTACTCACGGTCGTGAAGATGATTCTTTACAGGCTTGAACCAAATTTCACGGCCTTAAAATCCTCTGCACCATTTTCAAATTTTCAAACCATTTTCGAGCGTGAAAAATAATCATTGGTGTGAAAGTCATTCACCGGCTTGAGTAATTTTTCATGGGCTTGAAAAATTTTTATGTGTCTCTGAGCCAAAATCCATTCTTAAATCAATCACAGACGTGATGACAAGTAACGGTCGTAAAATATTTTCATAAACGTAAAGAAATGTATACGGGCTTGAAGATCCTTTATGAGTAAATTTCATATTTTGACTTGATTTTGTTCACTGGAGTTAAACCTATTCACAGGCGTGAATCTCTGTTTTTAAACAAATACTTAAACGCAAGTTAAAGAATTATCTGTAACTCAAATATGCAATTAGCACTTTATTTTGGTTTAAATTACATCATCAAAATTATTATAAAGTTAACAATATCCTCCTTTTTGATGATGACAAAACAATGAGCAAAAAATTTAAATAAGCCAGATAAATACTAAATACTCCTCCTAAGTTAAAACTCCCCTTTATTTGAATAAACATGTTCAACATTTAATATATAGATTATCTTCCCCTTTTTGTCAATAATAAAAAAGGTTTCATTCACTTGAACATACTAATATCTCAAAAAAAAATAGAGAAATTTCATAACAAACTAATATTTCATTTGATAATAAATATCAAAGTATGAAATGTGCCAATCATATGAACATAGTCATGATAAAATATGATAACATAAACAAAGCTAAGCAAATAAGACTATGAGGAAGGGGGAATGGAAGAGTCATCGGGTAGGGTACTGCCAAGAGATAATGCACTACGGAGACTATCCAATGATTATTTCAGCTCTTTTTAATTTACTTCAAGTCGATCCAGCTGAGAAGTAACTTTATTCTTTAAAGAGTCAAACCTAATATTGAGCCTAGCCAAATTCTTCAACATTTGGTTCTGAAAAGACTCTGCTGAACTAGATGGTTGAGAGCTGGAATGAGGTGTTGCCGAAGGGAGATTAAGAGAACGTTTCTGGGATGGTTAATCAAACATTGCAGCTAGCTCTGCATCAGACTCATCATCCTCTTAATCATCTCCATTAGCAGTAGTTAAAACCCATCCATCACTAACCTTTTTTGCAATTTCCATATTGCGAAAGGTCGATATATCCAGATAATATTTAGGAGTGAGAGGAACTCTGAATTCTGGATTATGAGCAATTCCAAAATAAATGGCAATCTTACTCGCATACATACCAAGTAGGAGTTTGCCTTTTACTTTCAAACTCATATCCTTGAATGCATCCACAAACTACCTAGCAGTATCCACATCGACTCCTTATCGCAAATAGTCCAAAACAAACAACTCCTTGCTTCTTACAGCTCCGTTACTGTCTCCTCTAGCAAAAACAGAGTAGGTAAGAAACCGATGTATAATTCGAAGAGCAGGGTCATGAATCTTAGAAGTTTTTGCAGTCTGAACATCAAACTGAGAAATACTAGTCAGTGTTTCCCAAATCGGGGAAGGATCCCAATAGCATGAAATTTTGCATACCCTACTAGTTTTAAGCTTAAACAAACCACCAAGAGCATCAGAGGTGAGAGAGCGGTTGGTTTTGGCTAGCCTAAATGTCATATTACCAGTAGGACTCACAAGCAGGGTTGTAAAAAATTCATAAACCAGCTCTAAATATAAGTCAGATGAGTAATATGCAATGTGTCTATCACCGAATAAATCTATGCAAAACTTAGTGACAAAATCATTCAATCCAAGCATTCTCAAATCAGTAAAGTTTATACTTCGACCACTTATCGGATGACCTCTCTGTCTAAGAACTGAGAATTTATCATTGTGATGCTGAGAGGTAAACGAAAGACCGAAGGAAAGCTTTACCAGTTCTTCCCGCGCTTGAAACACTTCACCCAAATTCAGACCCTTTCCTCTTCCTCTAGTTCCTGCGTTCTTTGTTTTAACTATAGTTTTAGGGTTTTTAAGAGAGGGGGATGAGGGTTTATAGGAAAATAATATAAAAGAAGGTGAAAAATGAGAGAGAAAAACTCTAACAAGTATTTGAAATTCTGAAATTTGAGAGAAAATGGAAGAAAGAGAGAGAAGTTTTAAAATGGAAATGAAAAGACGAAGGCGAGTTTTTTTTAAATATCCGCATCTTCACGGACGTGAAGACCATTCACGGCTGTGAAAGACAAACCCAATTTTTTTAAAAAAATATAACGATTTTTCACAGAAGATAAAAAATTTTAATGGGTGCGAAAAATTATAACGGGCGTTAAATGGATTAACGGGCTTGAAAAATAGGATTGGGACAATTTTCGAAAACGAAGGCAATTTAAGCTTTGATTTATGCTTCATATGCACATGCTTATAATTTACACATTTGACAATAAATTTATATAAACTGAAGTTAAAGTAACGAAAATTTATAAAATTCTCTCACTTAAGTCTCAATTTGTCATATAAACACATAAATTTTCATAAATACTTGTAAATCATGCAAAATCATTATAATTAATTGTATCTAATTAAGAGCAAGCCAAGAGTCATACCTGAGAGGTATCAACAATACCTAATTCCCTTCTTATGAAATAAAATGCTTTTTTGTCCAAGGGTTTTGTGAAGATATCGGCAAGCTGTTTCTTACTATCAATATATTCAAAAATTTATATGCCCTTTGCTTATATAATCCCTAAGAAAATGATGTCTTATGTCTATATGCTTACTGCGTGAATGATGAATTGAATTTTTAGAAAGATTTATAGCACTAGTGTTATCACATTTTATGAGAATGCAATTAAATGAATGTCCAAAATCTTCTAGTTGAGTTCTCATCCATAGAAGTTGAATGCAACAACTTACGGCTGCTACATACTCTGCTTCCGTGGTTGATAGTACAACTGAATTTTGCTTTTTATAAATTCATGATACTAACATATTTCTCAAAAATTGACAAGTGTCACTTATACTTTTTCTATCCATTCTACATCTACTATAATCCGCATTGGAGTAACCATTTAAATCAAATGAAAACCCTTTTGGATACCATAAACCTAAATTTGGTATATCCATAAGGTATCTCATAATTCCTTTTACTCCAGCGATATGTGATTCTTTAAGATTAGATTGAGAATGTGCACATATGCAAATACTAAATAGAATGTCGAGTCTAGATACGGTCAAATAAAGTAATGATCCTATCATACTTCTAGATAGTTTAGAATCAACACTTTTACCTTTATCATCAATCTCCATTTTTATTGAGGTACTCATAGGAGTAGGTTGTGGTTTGGTATTGTCCATGCCAAATCTTTTTAGTAGCTCCTTGTTGTACTTGGATTGATTGATCAATGTTCCATGCTTTAGTTGCTTGATTTGTAAACCTAATAAGAAGTTGAGTTCTCTCATCATGCTCATTTCGAATTCACCCTGCATAGACTTAGAAAAATTCTTGCAAAGTTTTTCATTAGTAGCACCGAAAATGATATTGTCAACATATATTTGAACAATTAAAATGTCTTGCTTCTTATGCTTAATAAAGAGAGTTGTATTAACTTTTCCCTTAGAAAAATCATTTTCAAGGAGAAAATTATTCAACCTCTCATACCAAGCTCTTGGAGCTTGTTTTAAACCATACAATGCTTTAGATAATTTAAAAATATGGTTTGAAAATTTTTCATACTCAAAACTATGAGGTTGTTCAACATACACTTCCTTTTGAATAAAAAAAATTTAAAAATGTACTTTTAACATTCATTTGAAACAATTTAAAATTTATGTAGCATGCATAAGCAAGTAGCATTCTAATTGCTTCTAATCTAGCTACATGAGCATAAGTTTCATCGAAATCAATACATTCCTCTTGAGAGTATCCTTGAGTAACTAACCTTGCCATTTTTCTTACCACTATTCTGGATTCATCTAATTTGTTGCGAAATATCTATTTTGTACCAATCACCTGATGGTCTTGAGGTATAGGGATTAATGTCCAAACCTTGCATCTTTCGAATTGATTTAGCTCTTCTTGCATAGCATTTATCCATTGAACATCTTTAAGTGTATCTTTGATGTTCTTTGGCTCAACTTGTGAGAGGAATGTAAGATACTCACAAGTGTTGTGGACTTTTGACCTTGTCCTCACTCCTTGAAGTAGATCACCAATAATTTGTGTGTCCTTAACCTCATTTCTCATTCTTAGATGATGTGGCTCTTTGTGATGATGTGTGGACTCAATTAAGTCAATTTCTTCACTATCTTTAGAGTCCTTGCCAAAATCCATGTTATTCTCATCATGTTTCTCAAAGGATAAGTTTTCCATCATTTCTTCTATGTTTTTGTCTTCATTTTTCCTGTCAACATCTTTAGAAAGAAACTCATCAAATATAACTTGTACGGATTCTTCAACTAAAAGAGTTCTTTTGTTGAAGACTCGATAGGTTTTAGAATGCATAGAATATCCAAGAATTATAGCTTCATTTGATTTGGTATCGAATTTTCCTAAATTATCCTTACTATTATTCATAACAAAGAATTTCATCCAAATGAATTAAAATATGCAACATTAGTTTTTTTCTTCCTTTCCACAACTCATATGAGGTCTTTTTAAGGATTAGCCTAATCATTGCTATATTTAAAATATAGCAAAAAGTGCTAATAGCTTCAGCCCAAAAGTATTTAGGCAAGTTGTATTCACAAAGCATTGTTCTTACCATTTCAACTAAAGACCTATTTTTCATTTCAACAACACCATTTTGTTGAAGAGTCATAGGAGCTGAAAAGTTATGAGATGTGTCATACTCTTTAAAATAGTTTTCAAAATCTGCATTTTCAAACTCTTTTCCATAATCACTCCTAATACTAGAAATAATATATCCTTTTTGAGTTTGTAAAGATTTTAAAAGAGAGATTAAAGCATGAAATACATCATGTTTATGAGTAAGAAAAATCACCCAAGTGAATCTAAAATAGTCATCAACACAAACAAGATAATAATACTTTTCACTAAGGCTTGCGGTTCTAGTTAGACCAAAAAGATTAATATGCAAAAGTTGTAAAAGTCTAGAAGTTGAAATAACATTTTTTTCCATTTAAAAAAACTTCTAGAGTGTTTGCTTTTAGCACATGCATCACAAAAACTTTCCCTTTTGAAAATTAATTTTGGCAAACCTTTGATTAAGTCTCTTTTAGAAAGTTTTGAAATTACATCCATACTAGCATGTCCAATTCTTCTATGCCATAAGGATGTGTCCTCATCTTTAGATGCAAATAAACAAAGATTTACTTGAGATGCATTATTTAGGTCCATAAAATATACACTGCCTTGGCGATAACCTATGAAAGCTATCTTATTTGTTTTGATGTCTACTATTTTATATGCAAGAGATTCAAAAATAACTTTATATCCTCTATCACATAATTTACAATATTATGTTTCAAATTATCAACAAATAAAACTTTGGATAGAGATACATCACCATTGCTGATAGAGCTAATACCAATGATTTTGCCTTTGGAGTTGTCACCAAAATTGACATTTTCACTTTTAAAGCTAAGTTCCTTGAATTTTGATTTGTCTCCGGTCATGTGTCTTGAGCAGCCACTATCCATGATCCATTTGTCTTTCTTGATTACTTGCACCTACAACATAATGTATGATTCATCCTTTCTTTGGTACCCAAATCCCTTTGGGTCCATACATGTTACTATATTTAACAATCCTTACATCCTTATCAATTTGGATTGATCCTTTTGGAATCCATACCTTCTTGATAGAGTAAGGTCTCCTATATTTAATAGGACATCTTTGTGTAATGTGACCATAATATTTACAATGAGTACACTTGACCATCATTTTAGGATCTAACACTTTCTTTTCAAAGAAGGTGTTCATCTTCTTGACTTTAGGATTAGTGTTGTATCCTAATCCAGCCTTATCATAAAATGCTCTTTGTGAGTCAATGATGTTTTTAAGAGTCTTGCTCCTAAGTGTGAACTTGTTTAAAAGTTCATTAGAGTCTTTTAATTCTCTCTTGATTTTCTCATTCTCACTTAAGAGTTTTAAAAAATTATTTTGTAAATTGAAGATTTGAGTTAAGAGTTCTTCTTCCTTCTCAACAGCAACTTTATCATTAGTTTTCTCATGTTCAAGTCTCAATTTACATAAGTTTTTCTTCAAAACTTTGTTTTCTTTAGAAATCAGCAAAAAATCTTCCATAAGTTCATCAAAAGCTTTTTTTAACTCAGAAAAGTAAAAAATTTAGGCTTACCTCAAAGAATTCTTTATCTTCAATTGTTTCATCTTCCATAGCCATGAAACACAAGTTTACCTTTTCTTCTTCTTTTTCGGTTGACTCTTCATCGCTTGATGTATCACTTCCACTCCAAGCTGCATATGCTTTGTTTTCTTCTTGAATTTCATTGTCATCTTTTCCTTCTTCTTCTTTTTCTTGAGGTTTAGACAATCGACTTTGATGCACCCTGGAATTCTACATTAAAAAAAAATCATTTCTCCTTTGTTGTCTTCTCCTTTCTTGATTCTTTTTTTGAAGGTTCTCCTCTTGATTATATTCTTGGAAAGAAATTTTCCAAATGTTCTTATTAACATTGCAATGTCTTCATCTTCATTACTAGAAGTGTCTTCACTCTTCTCTAGTGTTGATTTTAAGGAAATTCCTTTCTATTTCTTTGTGGGCTTATCTTCTTCTTCTCTTGAGGCTTTTCTATTTTGAAGCTTTAATTTGAAATTCATAAGATTACCAATTAAGTCTTCAAGTGTCAAAGCATTCACATTATTTGATTCTTCAATTGCGTCTACCTTAGAATCGAACCTTGCCCGTAGAGTCCTCAAAAGTTTAGTAATCAATTCCTTTTGAGTGAAAGTATTATCTAGTCCCTTCACGTCATTCACAATAGTTATGAATCTCTTGTACATTTCAACAATTTTCTCATCAATCTTCATTTTGAATTTTTCAAATTCAGTGAGATGCATATTAATTTTTATATCTTTGACTTGATTAGTCCCTTCGTGAGTGACTTTAAGCATATTCCAGATTTCTCTTATTGTTTCACAAGCTGATATTCTATTAAATTATGTAGTATCAAGTGCACAGAATAGATCCATGGCCTTGTCATTGTAAACCATTTTCTTCTTGTCTTCACTTGTGTGTTCTGCTGGACTTTTTGGAGTGACTGAATTATCTTTCATTGGGATGAAAGGTCCATTTTCAATAGCTTCCCAAAGTTCATGTCCTTTGGATCGAATGTGGATTCTCATCCCCACTTTTCATAAATTGTAGTTTACTCATTTAAACAAAGGTGGTCTAGTGCTGTATTGGTCTTCCTCAAATGTTGTGTTAGCTGCCATAGAAACAAGATCGTAAGCTCTAAAAATCATTTGATTTTATATAAACTAGAGCACAAGCTCTGATACTAATTGTGAATACTAATATGACAATACTCTTACAGTGGGGTGAATAGGAATTTAAAAAATCTTGAAGAGAATACACAACTAATATGCAATAAGTAAATTAATTTTAAATAGCAAGTAGTAATAAAAGAGAACAATTAAGAAATCTCAGCCAATTTATAGTAGTTCGGAGCCAAATTCCTTCTTCTACGTCCACTTCTCTCAAAATCAACTCGATATTGAGGTTCTACTAGAACCGGGTGCGCCACCCAAATCAAATATAATAGATTTCAGGGATTTCACCCTTTACTCACTGAACTACCGCTCAGATTTTTCACTCTCAATAACAGGGATATAGATTTATAAGTATCTCTAAACTTATACAAGGCTATACAAATAATATACAATGAAGTGCAAATAGTTAAGACTAGTAAAAACTAGTAAGAATTCTAAGAATAAAGGAAATAAAGCTCAAAGAATTCAGAAATTTGAAAAACAGAGTAAGCACAACAAATGTTTGATTTCTCTTAAGATATAGCTTATATTGTTGTTTGAATTTCAAATTTTTATGTATTTATAATTTTCAATGAATGATAATTAAATGTGACCGTTCTGGTTGTATTAAATGTAAGATTTGCCTCCAAATCTTTTTTCAATGGCTATATTTAAAAACATATCAGACGTGACGTTGATAGATAACCACCGATTCACTAGCGTGACAAGTATTCACGGTCGTGAAGATGATTTTTTACGGGCTTGAACCAAATTTCACGGCCTTGAAATCTTCTGCGCCATTTTCAAATTTTCAAACCATTCTTAAGCGTGAAAGTCGTTCACAAGCGTGAGTAATTTTTCACGGGTTTGAAAAATCTTTTTATGTCTCTGAGCCAAAATCCATTATTAAATCAATCACAGGCGTGATTACAAGAATCAGTCATGAAACATTTTTACAGGCATGAAGAAATGTACACGAGTTTGATGATTATTTCTGAGTGCATTTCATATTTTGACTTGATTATATTCACGGGCGTTAAACCTGTTCACGTGCGTGAATCCTTATTTTTAAACAAACACTTAAATACAAGTTAAAAATCAATTGTAACTCAAATATATTATGCAATTAACACTTTATTTTGATTTAAATTACATCATCAAAATCATTATATAGTCAATAACTAATACATTTAACCATAATTTAAAGGGTGTAATAATATAAAAATCAAAGGGTATAATTTATTTTTAAAATGTGAAGAAAATTAGTATAATATGTCAAATCTCATGAATTAAATAATATTTAAAAAGATAAGAGTTTTCTTTTTCAAATATAAATTTTTTAAAAAGATGTTCAAACATTTATTTTAATAAGAATAAATTATTTAAAAATCTCTTAAATTTAATAAAATATGCATTTTACCTTTATTATTTATTATAAAATAACTTTTAGAAACTAAACTAATCAAAATCAAAATATATAAATATTTTAAAAAGTCATTACTAATTTATCTTTTTCTAAAATAATGATTTTTTTTATAATAATGTAAATTTATTAAATTAAAATATATTTTAATGTAAATTTTTTTCTCTTAATTTATAAGGAGAATAATGAAAATGTAATTTTTTTATTTTTTAAATAATATGTAAAAATTAAAAATTATGTAATTCTTTATGAGACATTGTCTATATAAAAAGTAAAGTACCTAAATTAAAATTTTTCAATGGATTGAGATACAATCACAAAAGTTAGGTTATATTTATTAATATTTAATACATTTAATATTAATGTGTATATGAAATTATTATAAATAAACTGCATTCAAGTTAATTTAAATTTTTTAATTTGAATTATATATGTATCTACGAGCTGATTATAAATAAATATATATATATATGTGCGAGTTGTTTTGTATTGGTTTGCGGATTGACATATACAACATTCAACCCAACCCATAAAATACGGATTGAAAAATTTTTAATCAATCCAACCCACGACACTTTATTGAGTGTTTGACAAAATTTTTTGATATAATTATTAGCCTTTTAATTCCCAATAACTGTATTATATCCATTTAATTATTAACAATTGTTAACTATTAGATAACTATTAGGTAATTTAACTACAATTATTTATAAAAACTCAAATTTTGAGTTTTTTTAAAAAAGTATGTTTTTTTAAGTAAAAAATTAAATTATTTTTTAAGAATAATATTTAAATAAAAAAATAAATATTAATATTTATTCTTAATGATTATTAAACATATTAACTTTTAATAACTAATAATAATTTTATCAAATATTTAAAATAATCAATTATTAAGTAAAGATCACCAGTCATTAGTTATTAATTACTAATTAACAGTTAACTGTGGTTACAAATAAATAAATCAAATGAAACTTTAATAAATCATAATTTAAGTATAAATTGAATTCGAATTAAGCATATTAGACAATTTATAAACACCACTTGCAATAAAACACAGAGATGGTAAAATGAGAACGGTCACAAAGGTAACATTTATTCGTGTTATACAAAATTGAATATTTAACGTGTCCTGTACAAACACACCCAAACTCTGAGCGATTTCCCTGAGAGTTGACACCACCACCACCACCTCCACCTCATTCGCTCTCTCTCTCTCCTGTGACAGCTCCAACAAGCTTCAAAAATATCGAATCAGAAAGGCCCTGAAATCATCCCCCAAGTGAATGGAAGCAATAAGAAAACAAGCCACAAAGCTTCGAGAACAGGTTGCTAAGCAACAACAGGTACCTCAGATTCCAAACCTAATATCCGATCCAAGTGTGTTATTTTTCCGCTTATTGGCTTCGTATCTTTGATGGGTTCTATTCTTTTTCTCCTTTAGTTTCTGATTTATACTCCTTTTTTCTTTATACATGTTTTTGTTTTTTAGGCTTCGAGAACCTCGTACACCAAAAAATTAGTAAATTTATAATAAGAACAAAGGTTTTGGAAAATTTGTATGTAAAATATGTCGGTTGATTTGGGAAAATCGAAGCTATTCTTACAATTTGTGATGGGTTTAGTTTTAGAATGTAGTCGCTGTAACGGTCTATAAATATAAATCTTATAGAAGTACTATTAGAAGATTCAGTTTGAGTTTGGACATTCAAGCATGCCCTTAAAAAATTTAACTGGGTTTTGTTCAAAGTTCCAAGATGGCAATCTATGTTATCAATGGGATGCCTTTGTGATGTGCATCCAAGTATTATGCTTTATAGCCAATACACAGATTCTTGTTTTCTGCCTGATATTGTTGTTTGTAAATGTGGGTTTAATTGACTAGTGTAATTTGAATTTGACCCATGAATCTGAAGCTTCATGTCATTTATTTATTCAATTGTGATTCCCCATTATCAACATTTTCATGCTATTTTTTTTTATATGCATCACTTAACAACCTTGTATTCTTGGTTCATTGTTTTTCACTTATTTAGTTTAGTCACATTCTGTTTGATATGAGAAGTATTTTAATTACCTTGGATTTTACTTCAGGCTGTTCTCAAACAGTTTGGGGCTGGTGGGTATGGAGGTTCAGACAATCTTATTACAGATGAGGCAGAACTCCATCAACATCAGAAACTTGAGAAACTTTACATATCAACACGTGCTGGAAAGGTTGCCTAGTCCTTCCATAGTACATTTACCATTTTACTTATTCTATTTGCAAACTTAAGAGTTAATAAACATTGCATTTCAGCATTTCCAAAGGGACATAGTTCGTGGTGTAGAAGGATATATTGTTACAGGATCCAAACAAGTTGAGATAGGTGAGTTAGCGAAGGCATTAATGTCATTCTATGGTGTTCTACTTCCAATTCCAATGATAAAATCATGTATTACTTTTAATAGGAGCCAAGTTGTCAGAGGATAGCAGGAAATATGGTGCAGAAAACACATGTACTAGTGGTAATACATTATCAAAGGCTGCGCTAAATTATGGACGTGCTCGTGCCCAAATGGAGAAGGAACGTGGTAATCTGCTGAAATCTCTTGGTACACAGGTCTGACCAAAAAAATTTATTTTTCTTTGTTCCTATAAAATAAATTCCTATAAATTTCTGTGTCTAACGGCTTTCAATTCTGTACAAAAACACTTGCATATATTTTAGATTTATTTTAAACAAGTTTGTATATTGAATCTACAAGCATTATAGCATATGTATTAAACTACGTTTGGGAATTGAATCATTCTCCATTATTTTCAAGTAGGCTCTCATTAAGTATGTCCCTTCTCTTCCCATTAAGTTTTTTCATTGGAGATGAAATGGAGGTATTTCTTTGGTGGTGGCAGAAGATAGCTGGAAATTTGTTTCCCTTTTATATAATTTGGGGTTAGATTCTGCATCTAGGGCTGGAAACAGGCCAGATTCAAACCATATTACAGTATGCCCTAATCCAAATATGCTTGATCCAGTCTAACCATCAATCTAATGGACCTTCTTGATACAAGCTATATCCATACGCTTTGTTGTTCTCTGCTAATTGGCAGTAGCAATTTTTCCCTTATAAAATTTAAGCACTTCTTTTTATTTCATTTGAAACTATTTTATGAAAAGGTTATATCTTTTTTATGTTGGGCTTGATATTCTAATTCTGTTTATTTTACTTGCAATAACATTAGTTGGGCAATGATTGTTAATATTTGCTCACTATCTTTTCTATTATTATAGGCCTTTCTGTCAGGTGTGTAATATAGTGTTGATTGTTTTGATTGTTAGGTTGCAGAGCCATTAAGAGCAATGGTAATGGGAGCTCCACTGGAGGATGCTCGTCATCTTGCTCAACGCTATGAGAGAATGAGACAAGAAGCAGAAACTCAGGTATTTGCAACTATAACCTCTTACTGGCTTACTGAAGGGTATAATTTGATGGACATGCATAAATAGGAATATAGATTGTTCCTGAGATTGACTTATTAGGTTCTGTTTCCTAAAAGACTGCCAGGGTTCCTTTTTATGATTTGAAACATATCAGTATATCATTTATTAAATGTATGCCCTTCACAACCTTGTACAGTGGTTGAAGTTTATTTTTTCCTGAAATTTTTTAATCGCACTTCTGTTAAACTTAGACAGGCTATTGAAGTTTCTAAGCGGCAGGCAAAAGTTAGAGAAATGCCAGGAAGCCCTGAGCTTGTGATGAAACTGGAAGCTGCAGAATCAAAGTTGCAAGACCTGAAGTCAAACATGGCAGTGATAGGGAAGGAAGCAGCTGCAGCAATGGCTGCTGTTGAAGCTCAACAACAGAGGTTGACTCTTCAGCGACTTATAGCTATGGTAATGTAAATTATCCCCTGCTTTGACCATAGTTCAATTTAGTTATAATTTATATGTTAGGTGGAGATGAGATCTTGAGCTTTATCCTTGTATAATTTGTGTACCAATTTGAAGGTCGAAGCTGAACGTGCTTATCATCAGAGAGTTCTTCAGATACTTGATCAGCTTGAAAGTGAGGTATGTAATAATGCTATCATGTCCTTCTGCCAAGCCTTACAATTTTTATCTTTTGCTCAAGTTTGTGATCTATGATTCTTGCTATTATTAGATGATATGTGAACGACAACGAATTGAGGCACCTCCTCCCTCAAGTGTGGAGAACAACATGCCTCCACCTCCTTCATATGAAGAAGTAAATGGTGTATATGCTTCTCAATCACATAATGGCTCAACAGACGGCATGGGTTACTTTTTGGGGGAGGTTAGTAACCATGTACATTCTGTTACTACCTTTGAATTTTTAGTAAGCTTTTAAAAAATTTGCATGGCCTTTACAGCATCTGTGATTTTATTGTGGTATGTTAATTTGCTTTTCTTTATTCCTATTTTTTTTTTGAGACGAATGTTATTTTGTTGTTCGAATATATAGGTTATGCATTCATATCAAGCTGAATCTGATGTGGAGCTTACTTTATCAGTCGGTGATTATGTTGTTGTTCGAAAGGTTTGGAGTTTTGTACAAAACTTTTTTTTTTTTTTGTGCAATGTCCAATAAAGTTATCCTGTATCTAAAGAATTGGGTACATGGATGGTTGATTCCTGCTATGCATATTAACAGGTGACAAATAATGGCTGGGCTGAAGGAGAATGCAAAGGGAAAGCCGGTTGGTTCCCATTCGTGTACATCGAAAGAAGAGAACGTGTTCTAGCAAGCAAGATAGCGGAAGTGTTTTAGATCTTTTTTGCTGGATTGGCTTGCGAGCTGAGGATTTTGTGTGCTTGATTTGCTCCACATATACCCGAATGTGGAGAACTTATGGTCACAAATAGAATGCCATAGCTTTCCTCCTTGTGATATAGATGGCAACATTTTGTTGTGTTATTATTAACATATGAATGTATTCTTTCTAGATTTTTTTTTTTTCCTTTTTCTTTTCTTTTTTGGTGAAAGGATTTTAGCAAGATTTTTTGACCTAAAATTGTTGATATTGTGAATGATGATTGAACAAACTCTCTCTCCTTGTTATGCATAGCCATCCATAATTGTGAGATCCTGTTGGTGGCAACTGGCAAAGTTGTGTTCGGCTTCTTCCCCTTGTCTCAGAACCATGTCAACTAGTTTCAGAATTTTTAAAGGAATATTATAACGTTGTACAGAATTTGATGAATTGGAAGAAAAATTTTCAGAGAATGTGAATTTTTTTTTTACACCGAGAAGTATTATGGAGGTTTTATATCCATTGTGATTTCTGTTTATTCAAAGCTCGAAAGTAAATGTAATATAAATATATTTTTAATTGAAATGGTGATCCCATTCAGCTGTTGGTGTGTATGTATATATTTTGAACATTGGAAAAGGGGAGGCAAACCTAGATTTTTAGGTCAGATAGAAAACGCATTTTTAATAAACAATCTATCAGATTGCAAATCCACTGCCATTGAACAAAATCTCCAAGTGTGTATAAATATAGATTTTTTAAATTTAACCATACAGGTTGTATGCTTACGAGGCACTATATCGAAGTTCAGGTGTAGTGAAAAATAAGCAAAGGTGTAGGATATCTTTTGAAAGCATTGTGCATTATTAGCGCTCAAATGTGATGCTAAATGAGTAAATTTATAAGAAAGAAGACAGAAAAAAAGGAGTTGAGAAGAGAATCAAAATTATAACTTGAAATATTAAGTCTTTTACAGATAAGTTGATGAAACTTATCGACATCATAAAGAGGAGAAAAGTTAATTTGACTTGTATCAAATATGCCAAAAGGATATGAAAAAAAAGTAAAGAAGCGAGTAATATAGAATACAAATTATGGTATATAAGAAATGAGAGAATTAAGAATGCAGCGTATATCATTCTAGGTAAGATACTAAGAGATATAGTAGGAGTAGTAAGAAGACTAGAGGATATGACTATCCTTGTTAAGCTAGTTGTTAAAGGAGATGTGATGAATGTAATTAATGGTTATACTCCGCAAATTGGATAAAATAGTGAGAGCAAACAAATGTTTTAGAAAGAAATATGCAACACATATCAAAATAAAGAGAATATTTTCATCCATGGAGACCTAAATGGACACGTAGGAAAGTTATTGGTAAAGTTATGAGAAGGTGCATGGAGGTTTTGGCTATAATATGAGAAATGAGGAGGTGACAAACATCCTTGATTTTGCAGTGGCTTATTACGTAATCCTAGCAAAATACATATTTTATAAAAAGGGAATCTCAGCTATCTATTTTTAGAAGTGAGCAAAATAGAAGCCAAATTAACTTTCTTCTCACAAGAAAGACAAATCGAGTCATATGCAAGGATTGTAAAGTGATCCTGGGATAGGCTTTAAGAAGTTAATAAAGATTGGTAGTTTTAGACATCAAGATCAAGAGAAGAATAAAGATGTGTAAAGGAAGTATGACATTTAAAATGAAGTGGTAGAAATTAAAAGCAGCAAGGCGAGTAATGTTTAAGAATTAACTCCAGGCAGAAGCATGTAAGTTGGACATGGAGACCAATGCTATGTAGATTAGACATGCTTTAAAAATTAGAGAAATAGCTTGAAAATTTTTAGGAGAGTTTAAATGACATGACCCACTCTTAAAGGAGAGGTGGTGGTGGAGTGAGGAACTATGAAAGACAATGAGGAGTAAAAGAAAAGAGTACAAGAGACTATCAAATGTGATAATAGGATAAATAATAGGAAAAAAAAAAAAAAAAAAAAAGAGGCAAAAAAGTGGGGTAGAAGCCAAACCAATCAAATCGAACTAAAACCGATGGTTTCACATCAACTTGATTTGATTTCAATTTGGAAAATAGAGCAAACCAAAGATTTATTTTGGTTTGCGATTTAAGTCTTTTTCTCAATTTCAAACCAAACCGAACCGAAATTATATATATTGCTTTTTACTATTATTACAATTAAATATGTTTGGTTTTATTTTATATACACCTATATACTTTTTTAACATGATATTAATTTAATTTTAAAAAAAAAATCTTACATAAAAATTAACTAAAGATAAATAAATAAATAAAAAATCTAATTCTTGAGAAAAAAGATAAGTTTTGAATGTATTAATTAATAGAATAAAGAAGTTTTATGTTGTACATTCAATTTTTTTCCGAATTTTTTTTTTGTCACAAATACTTTATCGATGTTTTTACCTCAAATTTATAATAAAATAATGATAATTTATAAAAATATATATATATCTTTGGTTGTAACAAATAAACCATAAGCGATCAAATCGAATCAAACTGACAGTTTGCCTATAATGATGATTTGATTTGGTTTGAGAATTTTTTAAACCGAAAGAATTGGTTTGATTTGGTAAAAACCTAAAAACCTTTCAATCGATGAAACATAATTGATGCCACCCCCTACAAAAAAGGTTATGAGCCAAGCAATAATATGGATCTTTGAAAAGATATATGAGAAACTTGGAATGAACAAAGGGGAAAAGGATATTTACAGGTTAGCAAGGATGAGAGAAAGAAAATGTTGAGATCTAAATCAAGTAAGGTAGATCAATGATAAAGAAGGAAATATTTGGGTGAAATATAATGATATTAAAGAAAGGTGGAGGAATTACTTTGACAAACTTCTTAATAATAGCCGAGATGGTAACATGATTGATATAAACCACATGACTATAAAAAAGAATGTGACATTCACTAGAAGTACTAGATTTTCGGAAGTCAAGAAGGTTTTCCTAACTTCAAAGAAAATATCAAATGAATGGAGGAATATATTTTAGTACCCATTCTTAAAAACAATGGAGATATTAAGTGTTGCTCAAACTATATGAAATTAAGTTCATGAGCTATACATTGAAGTTGTGGAGAACAAGTATCGCTTATGTGGTGTTACATCTATCTCTGCTAACAAATTTGAGTTTATGCCAAGTCGATCTACCATGGAAGCAATAGAAACTTAATGGAGAAGTATAAAGACACAAATGAAAGACTTGCATGTAATTTTTATTGATTTGGAGAAAACTTATGATAGAGTCCTAAGAAAAAATTTATCGTGGATGTTAGAATGTAAGAGTATATCGATTAGATACATATAAGTATTAAAGGATATGTATAAAGAAACGGTTACTAGAATGAGATTTTCCTATCTTAGTTGTGTTACATCAAGGGTCCACATTGAATTTTTATCTCTTTGGTTTGGTTATGAATGAATTAACAAAACATATATAAGAGAAAATCTCTTGGTGCATGATGTTTATAGATGATATTATGTCGATAGATAAGACGCAAAATGGAATTAATAGAAAACTAAAGTTATGTAGGAATACTTTGAAATCCAAAAGTTTCAGGTTAAATAGAATCAAGACGAAATATATGTCTTGCAAGTTTAATAAAGGTTGAAGTGGAGATAATAAAAAAGTAACATTGTCTCAAAATATTTATTTTAAATATCTAGATTCAGTACTTTAAAGAGATGGGATTATGAGAAGAATGTTAGTTATAGGATAAAAGTTAGATGGCTGAAATGGAAGCTTGCCACAAAAATCTTATGTGACTAAGATTCTCAATAAATTAAAAGAAAAATTATATTATTTGAATATTTAACTGATTATATTATATGATAGTGAATGTTGAACAATGAAGAGACAATATATATAAAATTATCGAAATGATGATATTAAGATGAATGTGTGATTATACTAAAATAAATAATATAAATGAAAATATTAGAGATTAAATGGAAGTCAGATCAATTAAGGATAAAATAAAAAAAATAGATATTGAGATAATTTAAGCACATAAAACAAAAATATAAGGAGGTTTCGATTAGAAATATTAAGCACATCATGATATAAAAGAGAAAGAAAAAAAAAGAGTACACCTAAATTAATAAAGGGAAATACAATATAACTTATAAAAATTACAATTATAATAAAAAAAATATTGCTTAAAATGAAAATAAAAAATTCATATACTCAACCCAATAAATTTTTAGACCAAGGTTAAGTTGAGTTTATCATATATCAACTAATAAAATGTAGGCTCCAGTTATATATTTGACTTATTTCATTGATAATAAATTTCATTCATAATAGAAATTTAATAAAACACAAATTATCTCTCATATCCTATCATGATAATTATAAAAAATTATGAAAAAAAATCTTCAGAACCCTTAACTAAATCTGATGAGAGGAATTGTCAAGTACCATAAATATAACTTTGACATGAAGACAAAATAGCTCAAACCAAACTTATAATTATTTGTTCATCATCTATAAAAGCTGCTTTTCCAAAAATAATAATAATAATAATAATAATAATAATTTCTAATCTCAATACCAAACAAAACTAGTAGAACATGTGCGGCACTCGATCAACACTCCAAGTTTCCATCCAGACAAGAACTAAGATAAAGGATGGCATTGCCTTGGAAACAAAAGAGTTATTTTCATTACACTTTACAAACTTCATATTATTGCTCCATTACCACAATTCAGAGTAGGGTAACAATAAACATTTCTATTCTAGTTTGTAAGAACAGGTAACAGAATCAACTAAAGGGGAATTCCGGGGTGCAAGTCTCTTTAAGCATTTTTATATTAGATAAACAGTCATGTGTCGCCTTACAAGATCCTGCACGAAATCAGAAAACTGCAAGTTCCATGGAACAAGTCATGCACTTCTGTAACTAGCCATTATGCACACAATGTTCAAGAGAGTGACCATCCTGCATAAATGACACTTAGATTTCCAGTAAAAATTATCTCTAATGATAACAACTCCAATTGATTTCTCAACAAAACTTACACTAGTTGCTAGTTCGGTTTGCAGAAAGATAAGCCAGAATGATGGACAATATAACAAGAAGTAGGACAATCTGCATTGAGATTATGAAAGAGAAATCAGCATAAATATTAAAATAAGTAATAAACTCATAATGCACTCGATGAATACGCTATCTATGAGGGGCAAGAGAATAAGAAAGGAGGGGTGCAAGGGGATTATGAATTCCTTCCATTCAAAAAAACAAAAAAAAAAAATTGAAATAGGCATACTTCAAGTGAATAAAAGGCTGATAATTTAGCAGTAACTCACCAGGGCAGAATTGTAACTTGGCTCACTCTTATTTATGTAAGATTTCCTGTTAGAACCAAAAAAAAAAGCGAAATAATGTCAACCAAAAAAAAAAAAGCAAGCCAGATCCAATGTTCAGAGGACAGCTTGACAAACCTTTTGTGCAGAAGCTCAGACTCCCTGCATGTTTTTTGTATTGCTTCCAGCCTGCTCAATATCTTTTCTGCATTAGGATCGCTCCTGTCAACCTGCAGTAGCCAATGAAACATTCAATAAGCTCAAGTATCCTCAAGAAAATGTTGCAGACACAGGTAGGAAAACTTTCAGTAGCAATGAAAACCTCTACATTATATATTATCTGGCACCATACCAAAAAAAAAAAACTTTGCTTCATTTGCAAATAAACAAAATTTCATTAGGTTCTGGAATAAAAAGACCACTGCAGTTGTTGAAGGCTATGACAAAAGAGGAAAACAATGCTGTAACCACAGGCATTTGCTCAAGATTCAAAATGTCTAAACAAAGAGAAGATTGCATTCAACTACAAATAAAATTAGAATGCAGTATAGTTACCCAAGACTGTACTAGAATAAATAGACCACCCCAAGACTGTACTAGAATAAATAGACCACTACAGTTGTTGGAAGGCTATGACAAAAGAGGAAAACAATGCAGTAACCACCATTCATTTGCCCAAGACTCAGAATGTCTAAACAAAGATAAGATTGCATTTTAACTATAATTAAATTTAAAATGAAGTCCACCATCGTTGACTTGACTTAACCACAGATGATTCTTAAGATACATTTCTTCATCTTCATTAGGAAAAATTCTAGTTGTTCAGAAATGTTGCAGAAATGCAAAAACTTCAATGGAATAGAAACATTGACAACACTACTCTCTTCAGTGAAATTAATGTCCAGAAAGTATGTTTGACATAAATTATGCAGAAACAGTCTAGGTTGAAGGAGACAAATCAACAAATGCAGAAAAAATTACTAGAAAATCAAAGTGGAACAGGATAGAATATTTGAGATAATAAGTAAAATATTTCTAAGCAGATATATCTTGTTTATGATTAACAGAAATGTTGTACCTTGGACTTAAGCATACAGGAGAAGTCGAAGAAAGCACCATAGACATCAGCCATAGTTTTTGTACGGTAAATGACTTTAGCAGTTAGACCTAGTAACAAATTGTTAAACATGATTCAATCAGGAATTTTCACATCCCCGTCTTTTCTACTTTATAAACCCCTAAAGGAGGACAATTCAAAATGCCTCAGAAAATGAGAGAGAAGCAAGGCAGACGGAACATGAATGCCCAAACCAGCCTGAGTTGTACAAGTTGTGGCGTGATCCTTACTTGGTCCAAGGAATTATTACACTTGGACACAAAGCAAAGATATATGGTTCTAACTTTGGATTATGAGAGGATACAATACCAGGCATTTCAAGTAATTCTATGGAAAAAAAAAGAAGAGGAAAATTGATCCATTTTGATGGGACGTTAAATCAACCCAAAATAAATTGGGAAATTAAAAAAAAAAATGATAAGATTAGGTGCAACTTTGATCTTTCTCAGAAATAACATTTTAGTCCTCTTACTATAGTTTAGATTTTAGTAATTATAGTACTTTCCTCTTTCTATCTTAAAAAAATGCCTCCAATTTCAGCAGCCAATAAAACTAGAAAAGTAGGTCATAGATTAAGCATACCACGCCTCATCTTCACTACACCTCTGAATACTTGAATGTTGTTGTAGCACAATGCTAGGGTTCCAATTGCCATGATCTAGCGATAAACATGTTATGTGAGAAGGAAGCTTCCACAGAAACATCCATTCTAATCATTAGAGGAATGACAATAGAACCGACACATAAAAACTAGGAAAATATCATGATTTTATTATGTGTATGCAATAATGCATTTGCAAAAAGATGGAAGTGGCATCTATTGGAGAAAAGTTGAGACAAGAAAGAAACAGATAGAGTATGTGTAATGCAGAAGGTTGAGCATATTGAAGTTGCAAGAGAGAGGAAGACAAGGGGGTAAACCCAGGAAGATGGAGAATGAAGTGGTGAAAAGGAATGGTTGTACATAATGTACCTTTCTAAACATTCACATTTTGCAACATCTATATTCATTTGAGGATTCAACAGGAACCAATTGCCATGATCTAGCAGTTAACATGTTAAGTGAGAAGGAAGCTTCCAAAGAAGCATCCATTGTAATCATTAGAGGAATGACAATAGAACCAACACAGAAACTAGGAAAACATCATGATTTTATTGTGTATGCAATTATGCATGGAAGTGGCATCTATTGAAGAAAAATTGAGAGAAGAAAGAATCAAATAGAGCACATGTAATGCAGATATTGGTGCTGAAGGTTGAGCAAATTGAAGTTGCAGGAGAAAAGAAGACAAGGGGGGTAAACCTAGGAAGATGGAGCGTGAAGTTGTGAAAAGGATTTAATGCCTGTACGTAATATACCTTTCTAAACATTCATATATTACCAAAATCTAAATTCCTCTGAGGATTCAACAGTACCCACACTGTCAAGTTCACTTTGTTTCCTTTTCAGCATCACTTTAAAACAAGTAAACAATATAGCAAACATTTGCAAACATAGTCAAAGATATGTCACACCTGTGGGATGGCACAAAATCGAAATATAGCAGGATCTTGCAGTGCAGACATGTATTTCAAGCAATCATCCACATGCATCAGAGCATTTGTAATCATTTCATTCAAGCATTGCACTGCCTTAACTGAGTTCTCTTCATATTTCAAGTCCTAAGAAGCAAAACAAGAAATGTATGGGAAAAGGTCAATCATATGATGCAAACTAACAAATCAGAAGCTAAATATTACCATTCAATGACAAAACTACCACCAAAGAATATAGATATCACTGGAATTGAGACAAGAAATGGAAAATAAATTAACCTCAAGTTTGTTGACATATTTACTCCAAATCTGTCGAGGCCAAAACATGCGTGATTTGGGTATCTCATTTATATCCTCCAGATAATCTCGAATAATGTTTGTTTTCTGTGTTTTATTAAATGCAGAACTTCTGGCATTAGAATTATATTTCAACACAAAGCTGAGAGAGTGCATGTGAAGCCATGGGTTACTTCATGCATTGCAGCAATACCTGAAGAAATAAACCCATCGAGTTGGAGAGGGCATCTGGTGCCAAATCTTCCAATTCAGAGGCATGGAAAAGCTTGGACAGACCTAGTCCAACAAGTCCTGCTACATAATGGCAATATTCATCATAGTCATCAATTGTTTCCACCTGCAAGATAAGAAATTCAATGGCATCACATAAAATAAATTTGGCCTATCTGCACCACGCAGAAGCGAAGACAATTCAAGCTCAGAAGCTTATACAATTTAGATAAGACTTAACTAGCCTCAACTGCTTCAAAACCAGATGTCTACTTCCTATGATGCATGTTCTTTACTTTACAAACATCCAAGATTAAATATGCCTGAATAATAATGTTTGTTCTGATACCACAACAGATGCATGTCTTCTATCTTCTTGTGTGCACAGAAATTTGCAATATACATCATGACAATTAATAATGATTTCCAAAAGAACATTCTTAAGAATCTTCGAGTTAGTTATCTATTCATCCTGTACTCCGACTTGATGACATCCTATCCCACTAAGGCACTGACCTCCTTGCATATGAATTTAGCCATTCCGGCACCCATTCTTTTAGTAATATCCTCTATTGCCTCCTGATAACTGCAGAATAAATTGAACTCTGCCAAATTTAGAGGGAAAAAAAGACACTAAAATTTTAATGGCATATTCACACAAATTAGATGCATCAGATTGTTAAAACACAAAGTACATCATACAGACACCATATAATCATACAAGGCATAGGTGTTGAACAAATAAATACTCCTATTAGTCTTAAATAGATTTAGCAATATCTAAAAGAAAAAACTGAACAAAACTTATCTGTCTGAAGTCTTCAACAACCCAAGATAGACCTATCTATATTAAGAGATCCATACAGTTGGTAAATAGCTAGAGCATATTCTGGGCCCTAAATTTGTTGCAGCATATTTTAGTAATTTTCATTAAGTGAAATATCATTTAACTATCTGAGAAGTTCTTAGAAAAGTCATTACTAAAGAGCCCTGAAGCTTAGAATAAGTCTTATAGCAGAAACTAATATCATATGTGGACAGGTGAGGATGGTAAATATACAGCTATCTGTTATGTCATTGTTAGGGACCATAAATGAA
This sequence comes from Aleurites moluccanus, assembly GCA_948193065.1. Lineage (NCBI taxonomy): Eukaryota > Viridiplantae > Streptophyta > Magnoliopsida > Malpighiales > Euphorbiaceae > Aleurites > Aleurites moluccanus. The sequence goes on along the minus strand of CANXYC011033887.1, from coordinate 9,604 downwards.
TTATTAGGAACAAAAAGAAACATCTTCAAATCTATAGAAGGTAACTTCAATAAGATACACCAGGAGGGATACAGGAAAAAGAAGGAACCTTTTTCCAAGCAGTAAAAAAGCAGTTGAAACAAGGTGAAACTGATCCATGAGAACTTTATAGTCCTTAGCCCCACCTTACACAAAATGTAATCAAATTAGAGTGAGCACAAAAGATCTACTAACAACTGAAACATAGAAACCATATAACCATGGTCTCAGGCAAAAATTCTGAAGCTTTCTTCAAGAGATAATGGAAGCTTGGAGATTTTCTAAGACTAACTTATCATAAAAATAAAAAAGAACTAAAACAATTTTACAGAGAATGCTTGAGCTCTTGCCCAAGAGACATAAAGCATCAATTCAAATGCCAATTCTAGTGAGAACAGATGCTTTTAAAGGGACACAGAAACTTAAATCATGCAAACATTAGCAAATAAACAAATAGCATGTGTTAATAGGACAAGAGTGATTGAAGAAAAAATTTAGTTTCAATCATGAATTGAATAGGTATAGACATCCTATAATTTGAGAACAGCATTGCTTAAGAAAATATATAGATATAAGTGCAGTGAGAATGAAATTGTCCGACCAATTTGGCAACTGAATCAGTCAGATCTTGTGCTCTCCAGTTTTGTAGAATCTAGGATAATATTAAGCAAGATATTAATACTCACATGAAAAATGCCAGTCTCGATCATACATGTGACGGTGAAAAGCTATCAAGATAGGAACTTTGACATCTGTCGGTATGCTTGTATCATCCTCTGAAAAAACAATTAAATCATGAGACAATCAAACAAGAAAAGGCGCATCAATTTAGACAGCATCAAGAATAAGACGTGGGAGGAATTTCTTAAAATAGAGGATTTTTCAGTTAATTTTCCATTAGCACTTGGCCAAGCTTATGCACTGGACCCATTATTTGCTACCTCTTGAATTTCCTCTTCTTTTTCTTTTTTTGTGTGTGTGTGTGTGTGTTGGGGGGGGGGGGTGCGCTCATGCCTGAGAGCTGCTACACGCTACCATGCACATGAGGCATATTGTAACATAGTAGTGTACATTTGTAATGGCGAGGTCCATCTTCTTAAATGTAAAACTGACATATTATCTCAAACCCAAGAGACCTAAATCCCAAGGGATGATTTTTAAGAGGCATTTGTAATGTAATCAAACTTGATATTTCTTATACATCCATCAATAACAAAAATATTCACCTGAAAAATGCAGAGAGAAAAAAAAAATAAAGTGATGAAAAATGTTCAAAAGCAACCCAAGTTGATAAAAACCTGATTTCTAGTTTAAGATTCTTCTTCTGAATATTAGTAAAATAAACATAATCCAGAGCTTTCAAATGAAATTTGAACATTATTGAGTCACATTTCAGAAAATGGTGCATCAATAAAAAATCAACAAGCAAGTTCCATGAATCAGATGTATAATAAGAAAAATCACGTATAATGATAAGGTTAAAAATGAGAGAAACAAACCAACAGTGTCAAGGGCTCGAAGAACCAAATAGAATATGCATACCTGCAGAACACAAAGCAACTGGAAATTAGAATCATTTATGCAATTAGATAGATGAAACACATTATTCTGTAATCATCTCTTATAACAGACAATGAGAACAATCAAAGTTGTGTGTGTGTATGTGTGTGTGTGTGTGAGAGAGAGAGAGAGAGATAGAGACAGAGAGAGAATATTATTGTACTTCAGTATTATGCAATTAGATAGACGAAACACATTGTTGTGTAATCATATCTCACAACAGACGAAGAGAGTTGTATCAAAATTTTGTGTGAGAGAAATAGAAGAGCTGTACTACACAGTAATGTACATGCAAGTAATCCAGGATAAATTGTAAAACCTACGAACAGTGAACAAAGCAGTTTATGCTGCTTAGACAAATACCACTTGAGTTCCAGAGACCACACCAAAAGCATTTAGGTTGGAGAAATAGAGGACATACTGTTCATTGTTATTCTAGATCTCAACTGAGTGTCCTCTTGGTTTGTTTAGTTCAAGGACACTCAGAATATTACCTCACAATCCACAAAAGCTTATCAATATAAAGCAATCAACCAAGATTGCATAAACCCATTACCAAAAGAATATCAGAAAACACATCTGCAATTCAAAAAATATGACGTCCTCATAAGTCGCAACCCTTTTCCCTTGAAAGTAATCCAAAAGTGAAGCTCTTGATTCATATCCTTCAATTCAGTTCATAAAACAAGATGCAAACTATTAATGTCCCATGCAACTAAATTTGTGAGTCAATTATAAAAATATAATTAACTCAACTCAGCAGTAATCCCATCCCAGTGGAGGTCAACTTTATGGATCATTTTCCTCCACTTTACTAGGTTTAAGACTCAAGAGCCTCCATTATAACACTACGTTCAAATTAAATATACAAAACAAAACAAAACATCCAAATTCCACAAGAATCAAGAATTGCACAGCAATCAACATGTGAAACCCATACGCCACTCTCAATATCAATAAAGCAAAACATTCACAAATAAAAATACTTCAAAATTGCCAGGCATATTTTTGCTGTATTCTAAAAGCCATTCAATAATTTCAAAAACAGAAAAAATACACAAATCAAGGTTGATAGTTGATACATTTGGGTTCTAAATGAGGTTCAAGTGCTTGAAGCCCAAGCCCTTCTCCCAAGAATGAAGAACCCAAAAAAAAAACTATGGTACAGAAAATTATTTTGCTAATTGTTTCTGCAATAACCTTTCTGAAAATTTATATTCGAAGTATCTCCTCTTTTGATAACATTGGTAAGTAGTTTCAAATTCGTATTTTAAAAAATTTCCTCAAAGAGAATATGTGCAGAAACAACTCTAAACGAAACCAAGAACAAGAATATTCCATAAATAGCTAACATTTCCGGGGGAAAAAATGAAGAATAAACCACCAAAAACACAAGAAGCCACAAGAATCAGAAATACAATTATAGCACTATCTTCGGTTCCCCAGTATGTACATACATCAATACCCATTAAACTTTAACGCCAAAAATCCTGCAAGTTTCGCAATACCCATTAGATAAATTTTAAGATGCAGCATATCCAGGCTCCAATTCCTAGCAGGTAACGAACGTAGAACCAGAATTTCTCGCAGCAACTTAAAAAACTCTAAACAACCCATAAAATCAAATCCCCAATAATAAACAGAAGATTAAAAAAAATGCATGATATATAAATGAATAGACACACATTTGAAAAAAAAAAAAAGGAAAAGGAAAACTCACAGCATCACGGAGCTCAGTGCCAAGCTGTTGAATAACGAAAGCAAAGCTACGAGAAACCTTATGAAGCATGGAGTAACAGAAACCCCAGTGAGGCTCAGGAGGGATCTGCTTCTCTGCATGTCTGGAAGCCATTTTGAGCTTCAAAAGAGGGTAAAAATCATCTGGGTGCCTCAAAATAGCTCGTAAACTCCCCATTATAATTAGATCCCTGAAGAAACCAAATGTGAATTTCTTAATCCAAAATTTAGAGTTACAGACAAATTGCTTCAATGGGTTTTTCTCTGTGTATGCGAGCTGTAGTTTCACGTTTGGCTCATTGGCTGGCAATTGGCATTGAATTTATGATGCAGAAGTGGATTTTTATAAGTAAAGTCCAAAAGGAAGAATATTTCTCTTTAAATCCGTATAATATATTAGCCCCCGTGAAAGGAACCGACCATGTAGCCTGTAGCTGTGTGAAAACTCAACTCCACAATTAAAGTTATGGTGTGGAATATTTAACGTTATTTACAATTTTATATCTCTTGATATTAAACGGGTGATCAAAAAGAATAAAATAAGCACTCACTACATTTTTTTTTAGCCAATATAAACATATGAGCTTTTATTGTCAGCTCATTGGGCCCTCTGTTTTTTTTTTGCCAACTTCCAACGCCTATTTTCCACATTAATTTTTGACAATAAATAATATTAAAATTTAAATCCAAAAATCATTGTTATTGTTTTTTTTTTTAAATATTATTTAGTATATAAAATTTAACGAAATTAATAATTAAAATTTTATATTTTTAAAAAATAGTTCATGGGTATCTGATGTTTGCTTTCGTCAAAATATTTAATTATTTTATTAATTTTTTTCAAATTTTTTATTAAAAAATTAAAAATAAAATAAAATAAAATAATTTATATATATGAACATGCCCTCATTTCCCATTTCTTCTATTCTTATGTTCTTTTTCTATTTTTTTTTTATTCTCAAACTAATTAAACACAATCCTTAATTTTTTCTCAAAAATTTTTCACCTTTATAATTCAATCCCAACATATTCTTCTTCTTTTCTTTCTTTTCCAGAGTTAAAATTTTTCCCTAACCATAATTCTTCTTTTTTCAATCTCATGGAAATCACCAACAATAATAATAATTTAACCCTCCCATCTTGGAAGATTATGTTTTCAAATTGAAATTTTGTATAAAATTTAGAATTTCATTTTCAGTGGCAGAAGCTTTTTTTTTTCTTTTTTTTTTTTCGTTAATATGTTGAAATCATAGTTATTAAAATTAGGCTGAACTGATTGGTCAAACCAGAAAATTAGAAACTAAATCAAGAATCGGTTCGATCAGTTTTCTTTTATCCGTCCCGAAAAATTAGATAAAAAAATCAGTGAATTGATCGAACCGGACCGATTTTTTATTCGGACGGGTTAAAATTAATTTTTTTTAATTTTTTAAAATTTTTTATCAAAATAATGTCATTTTTGTTAAGCAAAAACGGTGTTATTTTGAGTTAAAAGAAATTATGAGCAATTGAATGTTCATAACTTATTATATATATAGCTTTTGACTTAATATGATTTGATTTACACCATAAGAAATATAACCTTATATAAATTCTTGATTTAACCATAATTATATTATATTTATTTTCATTATATAGATAATAAATATAAAATTATATATACATAAATATGTATACCGATTTTTTCGGTCGAACCTCTGACCCTTTGCTTTCACCAGTTTTTTAACCGGTTCAATTCTAAAAACATTAATTGAAATTCGTTAATCGATAGCAAAAACTTTAATTTGTTGAAATTGAAAGTTATGTGGGTATTGTGATTTATGTAATTGTGTGGAGAATGGATGATTTGATGATGATGAAAATTGAAGAAATTTGACGTGGAGTTTAATAGAATTATATAAAAAAGAAAATTTGATAAAAAATAAAAATATTTCTGAAAATACAGGGACCTAAATATTAATTTCACTAAATTTCAAAAACTAAATAATATTTTACCCTTATTTTTTTATTTCTTTCATATCAGTTAGCTTAATTTAAATGAGAAACAAAATTTTATTTATCCTTTAAATTAATTTAATTATTGTTTCTTTTTCAATTTTCTTTTTATAGGTATTTCTTAACATTATTATTATTCTTGTTGACATTAGACTTAGGGATTTATTTTATATATTTAATTAATTAATAATAAAAATATTTTAATCAATATAATTATTTTATTTTTCTTTTCTCAGTAAAAATATATTAAATACCCTTTTCTATTTCATGTATTATTATATTATTAGATTGTTATATATACTCAGTGTAAATAATAATTTTTTTATCATAATAATTTTCTTATCATCACTCAATTCTTACTTTATAAAATCTCATTTTGATTTTTGTACAATTTTTCATAATTTGAAAAATTAAATAATTAAAATTATTTTAAATTTAAATTTAATATTAAATTAATAATAAATTAAAATTTTTAAATATGATAATTAATTCAAATTAATTAAACAAAACTAAAATATGTGCGTGTTTGATTTAATAATTGTGATTAGATATTAACAGTTAGCAATTATTAATGTTTTAATGGGTCGTTGGGTAGCCGTAAGCAATTAATATAGATGCCGATCACTAAATCTTAATCCATGATCCAAAAAAATATGGATTATATTCATAATTTGATTGGATTTAAATATAGCTCACAAAATATATCTTAAATAACAATAATACGACTTGAGTGACGTCTCTTATTTTAGTAGTATTTTTAAATTAATTTTAATATATTTTATTATGATTTTATTTTATGAAGATTTATATGATTTTATTTATTTTTAAAGTTTGAAATTAAGATTGAATATATGAAAATATTTGGTTCAAAAATCAAATAAATTTGAAAAAGATTTATTCTAAAAAATCGGTATTTAATTTTTAGAGAGGAATGACTCGGTTTTTGGTTGAAGTACCTGGTTTTTGTCCAAATTATTTTTCGAAGATACAGACTCAAAAATTTATACCTAGTTTTTTAGTGTTTTCAACTCGATTTTTGAATTAATGACATGATTTTTAATAATTTTTAGGTAAAAATAAATATTTAACTTTTAAAATTTCATTTTCTTAAAAGAGTTTAGAGGTGAAAAATTTTCTAAGTATAGAGAGGAAAATCTTCAAGAAAAGTAAAAAAGAATTTCAAATTAAAAGGTTAGCCATCAAAATCAAATCTGGGCGAATAGAGAAGATTTTCATTTTTAACTCTATTTATTTTTATTTAATTTAATTGTTTAGTAATATTGAAATATTTTATTAATTCAATAAAGTTTTTAATTTGTATTTCAATTATGCTTGGTTAAATTATTTATTCTAAAATTTAGATGTAATCAATTGTATATTTTATGATTTAGACAATAATTAATTGATTATCTTATGTTTAATTGAAATAAATTAATTTATTAATCTAGGATTATAAATGTTTGATAATTGATCACTATTAGACGTTATCTAAGATAACACATGATGAATCGAGAGATGAAATATAATATTAATTCATTAAATCAAAAACTTAAGAGATTGAGACACATTTTAGGAGGTTAGAAATTGCTAAAAAACTTAATAAACTTACATTAACTAAATGATCAGAAGAGTAAATATGAAATTAATGTAGGTATTTTGTAATTGTTTGACAGATAATTATAATAATTCTAAGCAGTTAATTCATTAACTTAATATTTTAAATAATCAATCATGAGTTGTAATCATAAAAAATCAATTGACAAAATATAAGTTTTAGACTTATTAAAATTATTTCAATTTTTAAAACTCAAAATTACATTATTTTTAATTTTCAATATTGCTTTAATTTTTATTTCAACAATCAATTTTAATATTATTTAAATAATTGAGAAGTATTTTAATTTTAATACTTAATAATGTCTCTCTGTGAGACACGACACTCACTTACAAATTATTACTTATTCACTTACACATTATTATTTATATGAATGATTCGTACACTTGCTGTAAAATTGAAAATATTGATTAAAGGTTATTAAAATTTAATTTTAAGGTGAGTTATATATTTTCTGATCATAAAAATTTTAAAATAGTTAAACAATGTTTTAAAACTAGAAGGGTGTATTTTTATTCAATGTCAAACATATAGTGCGATGAAGAAAGAGGCAGGAAAGAGATTGAAAGATGATAATTACATCATTTTTAAGACAGTAAAATGATAAAAAAATGCTAATATTTGTAAAATTTTATTTCGTATTTGAATTTGATTGTTAAAAATATACACATTTAAATTATTTCACTTGATACACTATCAAATTAAGTGAAGGTTAGGTTTAGCTGTTGAAAACTAATTAATAACCTTTAAATTCTTCTTTTTTTTTTTGGACAAATATGAAAATACTTTATTCATAGTAAATGTGCTGCTAATACATCAATGATTTAGTTGGGAGGGGTTATCCAAATAGTTGGACTAGAAACATAGGCAGTCAGTCTAGCTAGCGCATGAGTTGCTTTGTTCTTATTTCTCCGACAAAACTGAACATGCCTTATAACATATTGTTTACAAGATTTGAATAAATCCACCTAACTCAAGAGTTATCAACATGGTCTTCATGTAAGGCATCTACCACCTGTTTAGAGTCAGATTCAAATGTTGTCTTGAAAGTCCAAGCTGTCCACTCAGCTTAGTGCCTCTTTAAGGTCCATTGCCTCAACTTCTTGTGCTGGGAAATTATTTGGAAACTTCCATACATTGCCCAAAATAATTTTACCCGCGGAGTCTTTGATTACAGCAGCAACACCAGAGCTTTTTAATTGTGCAAATTTTGCTCCGTCAACATTGCATTTAAAAGTTCCTGTCAGTGGCTTGACCCATTTTTAAAGACACACCTGGCATATGTTAGGTATATTAAATAATCTTAATATATATTTTAATATAAAATCTAATAGATAATAAATCTTTGCAGTAGGTCTAATAGGCAAGAATTCATTGATTGGTTTAATCCTAGCGTAAATTTATATATGTGCTAGCTATGGGTAGCATGCTAGGTATTCCAAATTAGATACCTAAGAGTGTAATGTTTCAAATAATCGCATATTGCTTGACCTAAAACTCTAACAGTGTGGTACTGATATGGCTGTTACACCTTTTCTCTTGCTATGCTGCTGTCCATTTTGAATAAAACTGGAAACCTTTCTTAGCTACTATGTTGGCAGAAATCCATTTGTTATTCCAAAGTAGATGGTTTCTCTGATACCATAAGTTGTGCAGTGATTGAAACTAATTTATAACTTTTTTTTTTCCGTTTCATAAACTAGAAACTATTAGATTATAGATATCACAATCATTGGTGATTGCAAAAATTTTATTTTGGAGCTCCTGATAATTGATATTTGCAATACCCTAGAAAGCCATAACACATATGCATAAAATTTTTCTCAGTATGTGGTCCATTAGTCTTGAATTGATGGAAAATAATTTTAGAAACACAGTTAGAAAGCAAATTTGAAACTTTTTCGAAAAATGGCGGTGTAGGGACACTGCCGAGAAATTAGCAGTCCGGTCAACAAAAGAATTTCTGAAAGTTGGCTTGGGGGTAAAATATAACCATAATTTATATGTAATTTTGGTAAAAAGAAAGAAGTGAAAATCATACAGGAACACTGAAAAGGAAAGAATGGCATTTTGGTAAATAAAGGGTAATTCAAGGTGAATTGTGGAAATGGGTCGGTCGGAGTTACAGAATGACTCCAGAACTATTTTTATAATTAAGAATAAATTAAAATAAGTATGTTTCCTTTTTTACACTGGTATCAAAATCTTAACAGAACTTTCGGAATAAATTTCAGAAGATTTAAGGACCAAAACGCAAAGATTGAAACTTGAGGGATTAAGTTATAATTTTAAAATAATTTTTGTCTTATATGAGCTTCATTTCCACGGTTTTTGACAGCCTTCATCTTCTTCATTTCAACTCTTCTTGCCGTGTACCATTTTTTCATTTCCAAATTTCATTTTTCCATTTCCTTATAGATTTTCTTGAAATTTTTATGGAAATCTACTAATCTGAGGTTAAATAACTCATTTCTATCATCAAATTAAGGTGAGGAGCAAAGGATTGGGAGGCCATTCACTTGAAAAATTTGGCCATGAAGGGTGATTTTTGGTAAGTTGTTAGTTTGTTTGATTTGATTAATGTTTTAGTGATTATTTAGGTTGAATTGAATGGGTAATTAGTTTAATTGCATTAGATTATACAAAATTGAAAGTAATTGCAATTTGAATGTTGAAATT